>JAODKE010000051.1:9386294-9401378 GCA_026779605.1 Mormyrus hasselquistii
GCCCCATGGGTGCAGGCCTGGCCACCAGGCGCTCGCCATCGAGCCCCACCCCCAGGCCTGGCTCCAGGGGGGGGCCCAACGGAGGTGTCATTTACCACATATCTGTTTGTTGACATGTGTGATCTGACAAAAGAACTACAAACAGCTGTAAGCCAAGTGAAGAAATTAAAATGTAATTTGGAAACGTAATGTGGCCGAATTGTCGGACAGCATGTTGGACCACCAGCACATACATTCCGAGTCTGAGAATGCTCACCCCCACTCGACAACATGTGACTCGTAGTCCCAGTACTCTCGGGGCCTCTGTGTATTCACATCTGGATAAACTCGGGATCGGCTCGTGACCGGACCCGACATGTTCCAAAGGTAAACGGGCGGCTCTTGAGATTACCTGGAAACAAGATGGGAAAACATGAAAGCCATCCACCTGCCGGAACATCTGACTGCGGGGTTTCTCCTTGAGCAGCCAGCGAGGCATTGCGGCGCACTCTGAACAAAGTCCCATTAGTGCAACGCCACCCTCCCCCAAACTCAGTGAAAGCTCTGTGGCCCTTTCCCACAGGGGTCCTCTGTCAATCATGAGTTTCATACGGTTGAAACCCAAGGAACTTGACCTTCTCAGGACCACCAGTGAGAAGACCAGCTCAGGCCTGCACGCTCGGTGAATGAATACATCTAAATCCCGTTTCAATCCATCTTAAAACAAAAAATTATGAACATATATAAATCTGTAAAAACCAGACAGTTTTTGGTGTTTTGCTAAATGCATTCACAATTCCAGGCTTCAGCATAACAGGCCCACATCATTAGGAGTGTACCTTACATCAAAGGTTCTGAGGATCAAAGTACCAGATTTCTGAAAATCCTACTACCAGAGTCACCCCAGAAGCCACGCTGACCACTGAACAGAAAGATTTGTGCATTTTGCCCTAGACTGAGGGCCTAGTCTACCTGAAATACCTCTCCTTACCTTGGACAGGGCCTTTGGGGCTTTAAATGATTGCTCTGGGGTGTGGGCAGGACGTATTGGAGCTGTAGGGAGAGTGAAGCACATTATTACTCAAAGCCATTTTACTATGAGAGGGATTACGCATGTGACAAAGTCCCCTTGTCAGAGACATGCCGCATCTCACAATCATTTCCTCCACACCTTCTTCTGTACTTTGGAAACAAACATCAATTGACCCATCCGCTTACACGTTATGGTTCACCACACCTCAGACGACGACGAATGACAGGTCAGAACAGAACACCTGTCTGGCGGAGATCAATGCCTTCAGGACCGTATTTGGTGTAGCTATAGAATTACTAGACTGCACAGGTCTTTCATTCAAAAGCTTCATCTAGTAATTCTATAGCTTTGAGTGAAATCTCACTGAGCGCACACTACAAGTCACAAAGCTGGAGTCGACGGAAACCTAATATTACATTATAGTGGCGTGTGTGTGTGTGGGGGGGGGGGGGAGTGGCTGTTCTAAATCTTGATTGACAAAGTCAACTGCGGAACCCAGCTAACGCCAGGGATTCATGTGCAGTGCATTTATAAGAAAAACAGGATTTTGATAAGAATAAATTGCTCAAAAATAATGAAGACAAAAGCCTTTGCTCAGGTGAAGACTAAAAGAGCAACCACAAGATGGACAACTAACATCCAACATCTGCAACCATTAGGACTTAATTCTGTCTATTTCGAATATCGATGTTATATGACGTTTGTTTGGGCAATCCTATAATTTGCATACATTATTCCCTCACTCAGTAATTAGTATGAGCATTCCAAGCATTCTATTTCATATGCACATGCTTTAAGTAGCTGCAGCAAGGGGGTACCACCAGCATCTCTGGACTTCTACAGACATTGGGTGTTCGGCTTTCAAATTATCGAAAATATATATGTATTTTATTTTGCGGCCCTGACACCAGCACCATCATAGGAAATATAGAAGTGTTTCTATATGAAACATTTTTCTCCAAATAATGTGTTTTTACACCCATCACAGAATACCTAAATATTTCTGGAAGCATTTAAAAAATAAGTGCGCAGAACATTTCAGGTTGATCTAGTTTAACACATTTCGACCCCCCCCCCCACAAACCTTCCCACCTCCAAGGGTACATCATGTTCTCAATCATGATACCTTTACAATTATACACTTTACATGCGAATTACCCAAACCAGGCAGCCAAATGTAAAATCGTATTTATACACAGAGCCAATGCCTATAAAAGCCTGAAATAGGACCACACTTCAATGTACCCTACTACTCAGTCAGCGGTGGTGGAGTAAAACACTCAGAGTACAATTTTCATACAATTTTGGTGAGATGACAATGAATGAAATCTACCTAAGTATAATTCAGTAATGAGCTGAAACGGTGGACAACCTAATAAGTGATTTATCAAGAGAATGAGCTGAACTGGTAAGCAAGCATGGCTTATTTCAAGACATGAAAGCAACACTTTTTTAAGTGGGTCTAAGGAAGCCAACTTTCAACGTCTATGTCAACCATTGATTAAAGATGCTATGCATATGACATATATTAAAAAATAAGGATATGATGAATTTATACACATTACTAACTTTTGGGCATCAGCAAATTCCTCATTAGTTAATATTTTGGGTGTACCATCAATCTGCTTATCAAATCGTGGACAGAAGCAAACGTCCATACAGTACCAAAAAGATGGTGTCCGGACACATATTTACGGCTATTAACTAAAGCCCTGGTGATTATTCTGCATGCGCCATATAAGCATGATGTGATATCATGCAGGCTTTACTCAGAGGATACGAATTATGTACTGGACAAATAAACAGGCAGCGCCATGAAGCCACATACACTCAAGAGGCTCATTTGTAATAGAATAATCGATCTAACCAAATTAGTTTAACTATAAACACAGGCAGAGGCAGCAATGTGTTCAGCTGGGCACAGCTCAGACCCAGGAGAGCATCAACACACTGGAACATGGGTGTATTTGGCAGGTATAGTGTCTCCAAGAAATGGCTATTAATGAAGATGAGGTAAGTAACGGTATTAGACATGCTACAAGTAATGATATGGGGGCTTTGCATTCATGTTTTAAATAGAGATGCCGATCCAGACCTATTTGACGGATCGGGTATCGGCCATGCGTGATCGATCCACATCCTATACTTACTTATTTTGTTTTTGGCAATCAATCGCACGACAGCTTTTTCCCATTTTACGCGTCTTTTTGCGGCATTCAAATGGAATGCTAACGCTGCCCCTCCATTTGTTTTTCCACTCAGTGGGTGTGAGTACAGTGACTTCCACCTGCTGTGACATCATGCGCATACCCTTCACAGTACGAGGAGTGCAAGGTAAGACATGTTGATCTGGGAGTATTATATGCTTTTAACAGAAAACAGTAGCACAGCGATTCGCAATCTGTGTAAATTAAAGTTTTGAGGTGGGAATAGCTTTTAATGGAAAATCCCATTTAACTAAGCGCACACAACTGTGACAAAAAGCAATGGATGATTTGGGAGTCACTAACTTAATCTTATTTATGTATTTTGAGTATGCTGCAATTACAACTGACAAGACTAGACAAGATTAAACAACTCACAAACTAATAGAAATTCACAATCACTACAAGGCACCATTTATAATGTGTGTGTGACTTTGAAACACTAAATAAAAATGTGTTGTTTTCCCAGTTTTTGAGTTTCCACTTCTAAAACCGCCCAAGGACTGATAAAGCATTGTGTATTATACTGTATGAATGAAGTGTCATTAACCTTGACAGATGATAGTATAGGAATTGGGCAAGACAAAATGGCTTCTACAAGATGTTAATTAGGACCATTCATTTAAAATTGCAAAACTTGCCAGTTGCAGAAGTTGCCATGCAAGCTCCCATAAGAGAGCAGGCTTGAATTAGTACCAGTCTGTGCTTCCCACCTAGCATTCAATTGCTTATACAAGACAGGGTTACAGGAGACAGGGCAGGCTAGAGCACAAGGCATGAGTACACCATGGACAGGATTGCAGGGCACGTTACCCTTAACTGACATTTTCCATCTGGAGCCAGACGGCAACAGTCTTGCGATCTCCAGCTAACTCTCCTTGAGGATCATTGCATTAGTACAAGACTAAAGGAGAATTCCAAGCCACATACTGTGTTCAGTGTTTCTTTGTTCAGAACACAATATTTAAAAATAATTTTGTTCTGTTCCCCTTTTGAGGACACACAGCAGTGTGGCTCAGTAATACACATTCTCACCTACCTACCAACAGATTCTGGCACAAATGTAATGTATCGACCAGGCTGACCAACTTGCGAGCCAAAATAAGGGAGCAGATAGTCCTGTTACGGTAACCAGTTAAATGTGTGGTAAATAATCAGGAAATCATATCACAGAATAAAAAAAATTCACAATATAGGGAGCATGATATCACCCAAACCACAAGCTGCAGATTCAAGAATCATGCCCACACAGGAGTATTCCATTTGACATAACTGACAAGCCAAAATGCATTTAGCTCTCAAACAGAAACCTGCATTTGTGACGTCTTTTGACTTTAGTTAAAAAAAAAAAAACACCTTAGTACCTTCATTGATAAAAATTCAGAGACTTTCCATAATCAATATGTTCATGTACCTAAAGCACAGTCTTGTCCAGCCAAACTGTCCTGTACAAAGCCATTTTCCTTATGGATAGTATGTGTTTTCTCTGAAAGGAGGGAAAAGTGTTTATAATTGAAGGAATTGTATTATAGTAAGTGAAAGCTTACTATAATACAATTCCTTCAAATATAAACACTTTGTTTCATAGTAAATCCTGGGTCAACAGCCAATGCATATTCAGAAACACCAGACAAACATTTACACTAGATGCACAATACACAATCTATTACAATGATGTATTGGGAATTTATTCCTGGATTGTTTAAGAAATCATCTATAAGGATAGCTTATAGGAAAAACACCTGATTAGTCCTTGAGTTTCTACCTCAAAGTTCTTTTTGAGACAAGTGGACAAGTGAATACCTGATAATTCTGGTATTTTGCATGTTCTTGGCATTCCACTGTATTTAATGTGATTTTAAAATGGGAACACGGTTTCTCTGTGCAGGTGAAGCAAATTTTTGAGTTAAACAGGAAAAGGTGACAAAACGATTACACTGTATTTCAGGCTCCCACAGGGCCAAATTACTGCTAGAAATAAAGTTAGATATTAAACACTCCACTTTTTTGCTATGTCAAAGACAGGTAAGATCACACACTTCCACAGAGGAAAGTTATTTGGGGGAAAAAAATTAGTTGCAATCCCCCAATCCTGATCATTACTGTCTGTATTTTACCAACAACTCAAAATATTCCAATACATCTAAAAATGTAGGTTAGGGATCACGCAATCAGTATTTGTCAGGACATGAAATAAAGGCACTTTATGTCCCTCAAACAATCATAAGAATTCGTTCAATGTTTAAACACATACAGTAATACACAAACACACACACATTATATATATATATATATGAAGTGAAGGACAAAAAAAAACTTAAGGTAATAAGTGCATACACAAGACCAGAGGCTTACGTGTTAGCAAAAATGCATAAAAACTATAAAATAAGAAAGTTGTCCAAAATGTTTCACCATGAACTAGACCCCAAGCCTGTGGAAGGGGCCTTCCTTACAAGTGTGACCCGCACTCGTCCCCAAATAAAGGCCGTTATCGAACATGTTCAGCCTCAGCTTATATTTTTAAATCCAGCTTTAAGTTACTTCTTATATCCAATATATAGTATCCATTAAAATAGGATATGGTTCGTTAGCGGTACCGCCAGTTACGGAGATAACTACAATGGGAAGGCAAAGATTAAGGGAGGGAAAACCGTCCTTATTCTAACCCGACTACGTCTGAAAGACTGATGTTAACAGTATCAGAAACGGCCCTGCACACGGCTAAAACAAAGAAAGAGAAACGTGAAAAATGGTCCGGATCGGTCCGTGCTCAATGGCTAACTAGCTAGCATAGGCAACCACACCGCTGGAAGGCCGCAAGCATGAGGTTTTCCTAACCAAAGAGCGGAGAGGAGAGACTGACTGGCTTGTGGCAATCGGGGTCTAACTGGCTTCGCTACTGGTCCGGGCTCATAACTGGTTAACGGGGTTAAAATCCTGAACCGCACCCGAAGCTAAGCACCTCAATTTGACAAATATATGGGAGAAAGTAAACATTTTAATATAAGCTAGAGATTCTTTTGCACCTAAACATAACGATAATGATAAAAAGGAACTCTCGACATCCAGCCACGGCACTAAGCAGCTGGAAAGTCAACGCGGCCGTAAAATGGAAACGAACAGGCACCTCGCTCAAAAGTAACCGGGAACCAGAGGCAGCCATTCGAACTGAGATGGGTTGGACGGTGCTGGTTCAAACCCGCGCCACCCCCCAGTACAAACCCACAGCACGGCGAGAACTCGCAGCCCTGAGATCACTTGTTTTCTCATCAGTAATGACGGCTGCACGCTTTATCCATGCTCTGCAGTCCCTCATGACTTTACTAAACACACCCGATTGTCTAACCCACCCCTGCCTTTTAAGCAGCACCGGTGTCCCGACGGCTGGTCAGTCAGACAGTCGCCGGTCCCCCTCAACCGCAAGAAAACCACACACCGCTACCACCCTGGCATGCTCACAGCTCAGCACCACAATGCGCGCGCCCCCCTCTAAAAGGGCATTTATAAAACTACCGATTAACACTTGAGTAACTACAGGTATCTGGAGCTGAGCCTAAGCGCAGCGATGCTTTTACCGCTACGGGTTGCCCGTATTACAGCGCCAGTATGGGGGAAAAATCCCCTAATCGACTGGATTTAATGTGCCGGATACCGCCTCACATTTCCCCTTATCTCGACTTCTACAACTATAAATCCAAGTATTAATTTAAAACACACACGACCATGCACAAAATGTAAAATATAGCAGTAGGTTTTTACGTGAATTACACGAATTAAGTTACCTCCGGTACTCCTGAGATGACAATATGGCGGCTCCTGCGCACACAGCGGACTCATGCAGCCGGCTCGACGATGAAGGAGGCGGCGGGCCTCCGCGCCGCAAGGGGCGCCACGCCTCGCGGGCAGGCTGGAAATACACGGTGGCGCAACAATGTTTCCTCATCATCCTCACCATCTTCACAACCCCCATTACAGAAGCATGGATAGATTGGAATGTCTTGCTCTCTCCATGAAACAATGACGAATTTTGAAAACTGTGATCCCCAGTGTTTTTCTGTTACTAAATTATCTGTATGCATTGTTAATATTGTTTATACTTTCCATTGTAATGCAAGGATTTTATTTTAGTGTTGCATTATTGTATTGTATATCTTAAACATCAATTCCCAATACCCCCAAGACCACTGTATACTGACATTTTTACGCAATATTGGGACAAAAACCTAAGTCTAATTTCTAAAATCTAATTTTTCATCAGGCAGGATGCTTAGTTTCAAAATTTATTTCACAAAGCAAGATTAATGTTGGCTTGCTAAAAATTGTCCTATTTTCTATATGTTCCATAGGGTCTATATGTTCTATAGGGAGGGCTTAGGGCAGAGACTGGGGGGAGGGCAACCTCAACCATAAAATTTGCCTGGACGAGGGGCTCAGTGATTTATGTTTCTTGCACCGCTTACTGCGCTTACTGGTTTTTACACTTAACAAATGAATAGAAACTAATGTTAGCACAGAACAGGGGTGCCATAAGAGGAGGGGAGAGTTTCGTTGATTCTAAAAGCCAGTGAGTGATAAAATGTGGAAAATAACTGGATTGGTCTGGACTGGGGCCCCAGTATGATATGGTTTCATGGGGCCCAAAATTTCTAGCACTGCACTTGGCACAGAAACATTATTCACTAGAAAATTTAACTAGCTAGTTGACTATCTTTTTGCACTGTAACCAAAAGGTTACTAGCCCACATGAATTTTTACTTGCCCATAATGTAATTTTCAACCAAAGGCCATGTAAAAGTTGCTTCCCATATATCATTTATTAATTTCCATAATCAGTTAACTCATTCAGAGCACCACACAATAACGGGTTAACAAATAGTCAATGCCTACTAGTCATCCAGCCATTGGATTTATTTAGCGTTTTATTCTTCTAGCCTCTTGTCTACATTAGGATGCTTCTGCGATGATCTAGTTAGTTTTTTTTCAGTTTTGTTTTGATCTAGCTAACTAGCGCCTTTATTAGTGAGTCGCTCTAGAAAACGTTTAGGGCTGTCAAATGATTAATTTTTTAATCGCAATGGATCACACACTTTAGGGATTAAACATTTAGTAGTCTGTGTATACAGTGTAGAAAAGTTTTTAATCCAAACATAAGCTAAATAAAGACACAATACATATATTACCTTCTCCCTGAGATAGTGTTAACCGAATGTTTTGTGTTTAGCTGTGAATGCCAGGGGTCTGTATCGCCACCACTGAAGTTCTTGTATTCTTTACTTTGCTAGTACTATTCTCCCATTTAGGCATCACGATACAGCATGTCATAAGGCACTCGAAGAAATAATACTAGTAGCATCACAAAGGTTTTAGGAAACGCTGACCTAGACTAGGACTATAGCCAAGATTATGGAATTGTCAAACCATGAGTATGGTTGGTAAAACATCATACAGTTCTCATTCGGCATTCAGCCCTGATTGGCCAAGCCTAGTGATTTTCCTGCACATAACTATAATCACGTTTGCAAATGCATTCTGATGGAATTAATATTGTTATGAAATACATTCGTCTTTAATTTATTTCACAAATTAAAACCCAGTGTAATTGTAGAATTTCATCTTGCATATCGTTACTTTTATACCTTTGTGAGACACTGTTCAAGATAAATGGTGAATCATTCCACAATGTGGCAGCTGAATTTTGGCACTAGGACTTTAATTTAAGGGTGCTGTTTGGCCCATTTGGAAACTGTCCAGCATTTCTGTTTAAAGTATCACAGCAGCGGACTGGAATGTATTCAAGAGGAATGAGATACCTCCTTGGGGGGAACATGTCGTTCCTCACTCACCATCTCAGATGCGCTTGCAGGGAACTTTTTTTCTCTGAGCATAAAATAATTTCTGACACATTATTGTTTGCATTTCATTTAGATTATTCCAATCCTCACAATTAACAATTCTTTAGTCATGAAATAAGAAACAGTACATGAGCAGTGTTTTGGCATTTCTAAATGCTCCAGATAAATTTTATATTTTTTTATTTCGAAATCATCATTATTGATAATGGTTCAAAAGTCACCTTTGGTCTTTTATATATAGATAAATATACATGCCATTGCCTACTATTAAATATAAAACTGGTTTGTAGTTGAAAGGTATAAACAACATGTTTAAAGGTGTTTTGGATAGAGATCACTTTAAACCTGTGAAATCCTTATTGAAAAGTAGAAAATAAAAGTATTTTATCCAGATTGTTCTTTCAAATACTCTTCACCGCCATAGAAAGCATACAACAGAGCAAATGTCACTGTTGGCAAATGTCTAACAGATGGCAAATTCCTCTCATTGTACACATGATTGTAAAGTGTGTCTATCTGGTTTAGTATATCAGTATCACTGTGTCCCACTGTGCATTACAGCTGACAAATTGGTGGATAGTCCAAAAACAAATATTTGGTTTATTGCCTGATATCACCAGGCTTGGAGTGGCAGAATTGTTTTTCTTTGTCTTTAGTTATCACCCCTGTCCTCTAATAAAGGAGATGCTAAGTTGGATTAATTTGAGGTAGAGTACTGAAAAGTTGTCTAATGCTAGTGATCTGGGAATAATTTTTTTGTAATAACGGAGAAAATTGGAGGTTTTGTGTGAAATTTCACAGATTATATTGCAGTGGTCATGAACTGTTGACAGTTTAGGCATTTTTATGTCCTATTCTGTTTGAACATACACTACCAGTCAAAAGTTTTTGTACACCACAGGTTATTACTTTTTCTATTTATTTCAAAAACTGCAGATTTTCATTCTTGTTAAGCACTGGAAAGTTGAGGGCACATCTATAAATGGAATACAAGTAAAATAAAAGAAGTTTCTTTTATAGCCTGGAAAGAGAATGTGCATGTCCGACATCCTATTAACTGGTTGTATTGTGATGGCATAGTCACATTCTAGGCTGTCATTTAACTTTAAATGCACTAATTAAGTGTTTCATCCTATGAAACAGAGCAGTATTTAATGTTCCTTGTAGAAAAGAATGCCTTGAATTTTGAAGAATTCTCTGCTTTTATAACTGCTAGAGGAGGTTACTTTGATGAATCAAAGATATGACATTTTCTTGCTAATACAGGTATCCAAATGGTGAACATACTGTAAATGTATTTGTTAGCAAAGAATATCGAGTGTCTTTTTAGTAAATGTTTAGTTTAGTAAGTAACATGCAAATGTAGAAAACCTCAGTGTATGCAAAAACGTTTGACTGGTAGTGTTCCCAAGTTTAACCCATGAAATGTAACCCCTGGTATGGTAATTACATGGGCAAAATAGATGCCCCATTAGATTGGAGATTTTTCTTTTTTCATGTGTTTTTTTTCTTTCAGGAAAATATTCACTTACCCATCCTTTAACAAAAGAAGAATGTACAGTAATAAGTCATTCAGTGGGGAGCCAGAAGTTTGTCTTTTGTGAGTTACTGTTTTCAGAACATATACTGTTTGTGAGTGATACTTATTAAAATGCAGAAAACAGTCTATTTAAATACTTTAACAGCAGAATAGGTCCACTTTAAAATAAGCCTGAATAGTGTAGGTTGCCAAAGGGGTGTCACACCCACATGTGACCTTACTGGCTTTCAAAGCATTTGCAGCCAAATGGCATCCTTTAAAAGAGTCAAAACCACTTGACTGACCACTCCCGACTGGGAAAATGCGGTCTTATTTGGTAATTATCTCTTACACTTTTAGAGAGCGATCTTTTCAACTAAGCGACACAGGACTCCGTTGACAGAGCGCTGGATTACTGCTAAATAAATAGGAAAGTGTGAGAGGTAACTGTAATACCGTGGGCTCCTACCTTTTTTATCGTTGTTCTAACCCCAGTACTGTACAGAGAGGGGACCCATCCCATTTACAGTAGAGCTCCATACAAATTCAGGAAACATAAAACCTAGATGGGTTTGACTTCCTGTCTTCACCAAACACTTGTCTATTCATTTCTATTGGCAGTTGTTCAGTCTGATAAAAACAAACTAGGGAATCGAGTGACATTCATAGGCAGGATTCCGAGGGACCGACAAGGGCATTAGTCTTGGTCACCTATCTGTCAAATAGAGCACACCTATGCATGTATGGACTGTATTTCTATTGTTCAACATAAATGTTGTAAAAACCTGTTAATGAAAACTGCTTTAGCCAAGGGCTTTAATACCTAACCTTTCTTTGCATATGCGCCATTAAACATTCTCTACTCAGAGCAGTGATTCAGTTAAACAAATTCGCTGGCACGTCAGATACATTGTCATCACATCGCCATGATAGAAATAGGCAGTAAGAAGAGGTCCTGAAACTGATGATGTCAGTCATCGATTTCTAAAATGATTCTGATGATCTCAATTGTCTAATATTTGGGATGGTGTCTGACTTTCAATGCTATATCTGACACTAGACCAGAACATCTCGGTGATGAGGTTCTATAAAACATTACAGGATCTATCCAAATGCAAGTTTCGGCATTTTTATGTCATATTCTGTTTGAACGTACACTAACAGTCAAAAAACTGCAGATTTTCATTCTTGTTAAGCACTGGAAAGTTGAGTGCACATCTATAAATGAAATATAAGTAAAATGTCAATGTCAAATCATCATGTCAAATGAAGCCGCTTTTGTTAGCAGCTCAAAAGAATATGTTGATGTCAACCATTGTACTGACAGTGAGTCAGTTTGACTCCAAGGATTTCGCCACATATGGGCAGTGCTTTGCTTTGTCATGTGACAATAAAGGTATATATGGCTTACAAAATCTTTTTATAAACAATGTCTAACTAAGAGTGATTTTTTTCAGAGAACACTCACTGGTCAACAGTATTTATTTGTGCCAGGCTAGATAATTTCTCATCGTCTTAGTAATCATTCGGCTGTATTTGCATCATTCCGATGTAGGGATTCCCCTTCTGAAAGAGAAGCACATCTGTAGAGCATACAAAGGAGCAGCCATCCTTTGGTTGATGCAGTATGGTGCCGTGTGATCAGAAAGGTTGGATTTCGGCATTCAAATCTTGCTGTCATCGGTGCAGTCTGGCATGGGGTATATGACCTTGTTACCTGGCACCGGCATTTAAAACTCCTTCAGCTACTGTACCGGAGAATGTGAACTTTGAAGAACTACGGCTTCTCCTTTCCCCCGGAGAAGTGAAGGGACTTTCTGTAGAGGGAAAAAAACATATATTGTGGAAAAATGGACCAGGTAACAAAAGGTGTTCTGTGACGTGTAGTTGTGCCGACAGGGATAAGAGGCCCTTTTGACAAAATCTACACAGACAGACACTCGGATCCTTACGTTAAGGACGCAATTACTGAAATCCAAGATGGTGTCATTTTTTTCTTTTTTCACAAGTAAACTACAAAGGGGGGCAGCCCCCTTATCCTTCATGACATTTGAAAAGATATAAAAGCAGGGAATCTCTGTGGTCTTGGAAAAAAAGATAGCGGTGCAATATTTAGCTGTGTGGTACAATATCAAAGATTCCTCAACCTCCAAAGATGTTGTGCAGGTAAGTACTTAGAACATTCATGCTTTGTGGAATGATCTGGACAGGTATGACATGTGTATATATTCTCCATGTGATTTTCCATCATGCTGCTTTTAAGGTGACATGCTGTTGTTTTTCTTCATCTAATTCATTTCTAGTCTTGTGAGTTATTATGTCATGTCAGATGTCTGACTGCCACGCTCATCATTACATTGGCACTTGGTAAAAATGCTTATTGCTTGAAAATAATCTCTATAGTCATACAGTCATTTAGCAAAATAAAAATTATAAAGGTCGGAAGAATTTCTGTCCATGTGACACCTGAATGCTTTGTGAAATCTTTTTAACAAGAAAAGTACCTCAGATCTAAAAAAAATCTAAAAATAGGGAGTTAGAAACAATTCTAAGGTGGACTTGAATCTTAAATTTAATTAAACTGGTGACAGTCATGTATGAAAAATTAAGGCTTGGATGCCTACACATCACATGCCTATTCCATTCAACTCCGTTCTCCTGTGTCCTGTACTATGAATGTATACATACCTACCCATATCTGTAATCCAGAACAATTATATTAGAATTTAATAAATAACTATTCTGTAAGATCAGATTAGGTTAGTCATTTCAAATATTGAATTTACACCAAGTGATTTATGATATAAAATTAAACATACGCACAGACCTTTTTATTAGTTTAATTAAGCAGTTATTTTAATTAAGTTATAATTTTATATCTGCTTATTAGGGTAACAATTCCATGTTATAGAGTATTTTATATATGCATCCAAAATATGACGTTTACCAAGAATACCAATTTCAAGTTGGACAGATGGACATATATTTGAATTTCTTACATATTTTCATATATATATTACATAATATGCTGAGGGAAAGTGAATTTATCTGTTATTGACTTCATACAGTTATAAACTGTGCAAATGTCTTTGGTAATTAAAGAAAATATCTATAGCTATTTATCTGGCTAGTAAGTGTACAGATGTAGAAAAAATTAAGAGACCACTCTATATTTTTAAACAAATCTGCATTTTTGAATCCTGGTTTAATCCTGGTTCTGCTGACAGAAGGCTACACTGAGCAGCAGGGCATTTCCAGGTTCAAAATTTCTAAGACAGCAGTACACAAGAATATGGTGAAGCAGGAGACACTGGGAATGACCAGAAACCAGCCAGGTAAAGGGGTATTCTAATGCCAGAGACGACCGTTAACTTATATGACAGTTTCTCATGAATCGTAGGATGACATAAAATGACCTTCAAAAGGAATGGGAAACATTAAGTGCAGGTGTGAAGTGCACTGCTAGGATAGTTCACATCAGGCTCCTAGAAGCAGGGCTGAAGTCCAATAAAGCAAGGAAGAAGCTCTTCATTGATGAGAAACAGAGAAAAACCAGGCTGCAGTTTGCTAAAAAACTGGATTATTCACAAACACACAACCATAAATTGAGAAATGATTGAAACAAAGAATTGTATGAGGTTTGCTTTAAGGAGTCCTGTGCCCCATGGCTCCCAGAGAATAGTTTTGTTTAGTTATTCATATGACCAGAGAAGATTTCTCCTTCGATGCCTGTGATACAGTAAGGGATAACGCTGCAGTCATTTTACCTCCAGAATCCCCAGTTGCCCTATTGATTGAAATAGCTACAATAAAATATTCTACCTTTCACCAAGGCTTTCAGTTCACTGGGCACTGATTTGAAACTGATCATCTGTATGTGGAAAATCTCAACTGTAAATCAAACACTTATTTCATGGTTTTTATGGCTGTGCAAATTTATGATTAATGGCTTTGGTTACTGTTCACTGTTCATAAATCCTACAATACAATCACCCATTCGGACATGTTCCCAGTAGTTCAACTGGATCAAGAAAAGATCAGTGCATTTTTTTAAACTGACTTTTTGCATTCGCGTGTCCAGCATATGGCCTTATAACAAAACAAACAAAGGAGATGTCACAGACCAAGTTTATATTTTGCAAAGTTATATTTGCATTTCATGGTGTCCTCTTAGATATTTCATTGATCTTATTTGGTTTTATTCTGCAGGAATATTTTCATCCTCACCTTGGCACTGTTTCTTGTGCAAGATGATGCTGAGGCAGGTGAGTGATTGAGGCGGGGCTGGTTCAGGAGGGTCTCAGGCAGATGGCTGGTGAGACCACTGATCCAAAAGGTGAAGGAAACTATTGGACCCAAACCAGAAATGGAACCGTTAAGCCTGAGTCATCCTGACTTCTGGAACACCCCCCCCCCCCCCCCCCCCCCCCCCCCCCCCCCCCCCCCCCCCCCCCACCCTCTCTTATATTCATTATACTCTTATGTGCATGTACACAA
>JAODKE010000051.1:9419068-9453672 GCA_026779605.1 Mormyrus hasselquistii
AATGGGAAATATATTGTGCTAATGTAGAGAGTTAATTTCAAAGTTATGCGTTATTATATCTTTTATACATGCAGTATTTTGATATCCAAGTGGGAAAACAGCTTGAACAAACATTTTTAATAGAGTCTTATAATACTCCTTCCTGGTTTGAAACAATGTGAGAGTTTAGGTCATGACATCATGCATGACATCAGTCCTTCAAAGGTCAAATTGAAACATTTTATGTTAGCTTTTCATGGTAAAGCTGATGCAATCTGATTTAATGATTTAAAAAAATTGCCTGAAGGAGGCATTCTTAGGATAAAAATATAATTTGCAGTATTCCCTTTATTTTCTTGAAGGCATATGCCTTAAAATCTTCAGACCTTTCATATTATTATGAGGTCTTTCATTGGTTGTCAAGCTTCTGTTTTAAGTTTGATCACGTGACCGGGATAAAATAGTGTGTCGATCTGTGTGTTGAATATCTGCAAGTATATATACATGTGGCATATGCCATTAACCACCAAGATGTGCAATAAAAAAATTGCTTTACAACCCACAACTTAGAGCAGATATTTTTGCCATCTGTGCATCTAGTTTTGAAAGGATTGAAATTCAGATTGTAATTGCTTGCAAGTAGAATTTTTGTTGGAAATAAATAATCTGTACATTACAAATTTAAGTTAAACCATTAGACAAATATTAAAATATAGTTTATTCTCACAAACTTGAATAAAAAAAATAGAATGAATTCCATTTTATTTTTGTGTAGAGCAATTGTCACTATGTAAACGTTTAAGTATGTTAAAATTATGTCCTCTGATGTGATGTTTTTTTTTTTAACCATTTTCCCCAAGTGAGTAATCAAAAATAGAAGAACACAAAACTAGATTTTTTTTTAATCTTTCAACTTCATTACAGTACATGTAATACATAACTAATCAATTCACATGATATGATGTATACTTTTGCTCAATTTTTGGTCATCTCCATAACTCTTGCCTTGGATTTGATTAAATACAAATATTTATTATAACCCAAGAGGCCAAATTAACAGTTTAACTATATGTATAATTATAAAGTTTAACTATATGTATAATTTGAATCTGTATACAAACTAATTTAAAAAATGAATGAAATCGATATGCTAAAATGAACAGTTCATGAAAATGAAACATATAATTTCCCTTGTCCTATGTTAATTCTACATTAATTTAAGGATTCAATGTGTAAATATTTATGACTGTAAGTTTTAATGTTAGGCCCGCGTAATCATGATTAATCACAGAAAACTGTGCAATTAATTCATCAAATTTATTGTCAAATTTATTGCCAAAGATACTTACACCTACAGTCAATAGCACCTACAGACAATAAAGAGATTCTATATTACTTACCTGAACCTGAGCATATGTGAACAGTCCTTAATTAGACAAGTAACAGGCTAAAAACTAATGGTCTGAATCTCTTCCAAGTCGTTAAGAACAATTATCTGGTCTTTGAAGAAATCCACTCTTCAGAAGTTACAGGTAAGGTTTCATGTAGATAGTGTAGTGTAGGTAGTTTTAAGCACTTCCCATAAAGTGTAAACCTGACTGTTGAGCATGTGATTCTCACTGATGTGGTCCTATGCTTTTTTACTGACATCAGAAGCAGACCATACTGGAGATGAATCTTCACACCGTAAGTTTGTGTCCAAATTCATGAATGACAACAAATATACAGGTCTAGTCAAACTCTCTGTGCCATGTCTGTCTTTCTGGATATATATTTGGGCCTAGGAAATGTGTTCTCTCTTATACGTTTCAGATTCTGACAGTTCACACCATGACCATGACAACAAACATGAAAGTTTGGAACATGACGTAAGTCATAGCCATGACAGTGACAGTCACCATGACAGTGACAGCCATCATGACAGTGACAGCCATCATGACAGTGACGATCATCATCACAAGAGCAGTGAGGAAAAGGACCACAGTGACAGCCACCATGACAGTGACAGCCACCACGACAGCCACCATGACGATGACGATCACCATCACAAGAGCAGTGAGGAAAAGGACCACAGTGACAGCCACCATGACGATGACGATCATCATCACAAGAGCAGTGAGGAAAAGGACCACAGTGACAGTCACCATGACAGTGACAGTGACAGTCACCATCACAAGAGCAGTGAGGAAAAGGACCATAGTGACAGGCACCATGACAAGAGCAATGAGGAAAAGGACCATGATGATAGTCACCATGATAGTGATAGCGACAGCCACCATGACAGTGACAGCAAACATCACAAGAGCAGTGAAGAAAAGGACCACAGTGACGACAGTGACAGTCACCATGATGATGACAGGAAACATCACAAGAGCAGTGAGGAAGATGACCACAGTGACAGTCACCATGACAGTGATGATCACCATCACAAGAGCAGTGAGGAAAAGGACCACAGTGATAGACACCATGACAGTGACAGTGACAGCCACCAAGACAGTGATCATCACCATCACAAGGGCAGTGAGGAAAAGGACCACAGTGATAGTCACCATGACAGTGACAGTGACAGCCACCAGGATAGTGACAGTGACAGCCATCATGACAGGGAAAGCAAACACCACAAGAGCAGTGAAGAAAAGGACCATAGTGATGACAGTGATAGTCACCACGACGATGACAGGAAACATCACAAGAGCAGTGAGGAAGATGACCACAGTGACAGTCACCATGATGATGATGATCATCACCATCACAAGAGCAGTAAGGAAGATGATCACAGTGACAGTCACCATGACAGTGATCGTCACCATCACAAGAGCAGTGAGGAAAAGGACCACAGTGACAGTCATCATGACAGTGACAGCGACAGTCACCATGATAGTGATCATCATCATCACAAGAATAGTGAGGAAAAGGACCATAGTGACAGTCACCATGACAGTGACAATGACAGTGATCATCACCATCATAAGGGCAGTGAGGAAGATGACCACGGTGATCATCACCATGACAGTGACAGTGACAGTCACCATCACAAGAGCGATGAGGATGATGACCACAGTGATAGTCACCATGACAGTGATCATCACGATCACAGTGACAGTGACAGTCATCATGATGATGATCATCACCATCACAAGAGCAATGAGGAAGATGACCACAGTGATAGTCACCATGACAGTGACAGCCATCATGACAGTGATAGCCACCATGACAGTGATAGTGACAGTCACCATCACAAGGACAGTGAGGAAAAGGACAGTGACAGTGATAGTCACCATGACAGTGATCATCACCATGAGAGTGACAGTCATCATGACAGTGACAGTGATCATGACAGAGACAGTGACAGTCATCATGACAATGACGGTCATCATGACAGTCACAGCAAAGAGAATGGTGGGGACTCCGACAAAGGGCATGATCACGATGACAGCAATGAGCTGGAGCACACAAGTAAACCGCACAGGAGCACCACGGAAAGCCATTCCACTGGTATGTGCTCAGTCAGCGTCACATGACTCCACAGTGTCACATGATTCAGCAACACATACAACCCATAATATCATTTGGAACCACTCCATTTATCAACATATTTCTGACCATTACATCAAATCCATCCATCCATCCATCCATCCATCCATCCATCCATCCATCCATCCATCCATCTCTTGTCTTAATCACTTATCCTGGTCAGGGTGACAGGTTTCTTCCTGCAGTCCAAAGACTTGCAGATATTGCATAAAATGATTTGTACAAAATGTGAGAACAAATAGTCTAGCATTCATAATTGGAATTTCTTAATCATTTTCTAAAGTATAATTCAGTATAAAACTTGCGAAACAAGGTTTTTGTGCTCCTGCAGGCTAAATCATAAACTTACTGGCAGCCATTTGTTATGTCATATGACACAAAAAATTGTCCTAAGCTCAAAGAAATTAACATTGATCACCAAATGTTTGAACTAAATTGTAAATCATGTGTAAATATTTTATTTTGTCTTTGTGTCTTGAGAAAAAAAAAAGGATCCAGATTTATTTCTCTCAGCACTGGCTCTGCCCAATTCCACCAGAATATCTCATATATGAGAGATTTCAAACAAAACAATAATAATAATAATAATAACAATAACAACAATAATAACAACAATAATAACAACAATAACAATAACAATAACAATAACAATAATAATAAACTGTGGAAATAGTCTGGATGATTTATGATGGACTGTAATGTCCATGAATTATCTCTGTCTCATTGACAGCACAGACTCCTCAGAGTCATGTGACAATAGTCCAAAGTCCCAAGGGATGCTAGGAGCGCACATGCACAATCATCCGTAACGTCCTTCCACTGTGCATTGATCAGCTATACTTTCATTTGTCTTGTACTGAATAAGAAGAAAGTGCTGGGGATAATGGATCAGCAGCCTAAAATATGCACGTGGAATGAAAAAGATGAGTTTAAATGCTGTGGCAGAGATACATTGACTGACAGCAAAGGCTCGCAACCGGTGAAGTCTTTTGCTCTTTATTTTATTAGGCGTTACTGATCAACATGGTGAGCATGACCATACAGAAAACACCACACACAGCCCCTCCCATGGTAAGGCCATGCGCTGTCAGTCTGACCTTCCGCCTTTAGACCTGCACAGCAGCTCCTTCCCCAAAATAGTCCATTACCTATGCAGACTCTGTCACAGACACCACAAAATACAGCACAGTACAAATACCAACAGCAATACACTGTATGAAATGTGAAATGTGTCATAATTAGCAACACATTACATTGTGTGACATATTCCAGAGGGACACAAAACTCCAAAATCTTTAATCATTTTGGTAACACTTTACTTGTCAGGGCACAAATAATATAGTGCTATGCTATTACTTATATATTAATAAACTAAGTCTTAGTTACCTCCTGATTTCATGTTAATTCATCATTAATGAATGGTGATGCGTGTTTTATCTCGTTACTATATTTGTTACTATATCTGTTAATTCTGTAAACCTTTATGAATTACTGAAGGAATATGTAATGAATAATACAAGGGAAATACTGATATGTTTGTTCATCATTAATGAATCGTGATGCATCTTTTATCTAGAGTAGGAACTATAATTGTTCTTGAATTTGTACATAATTTGTACTTCAGTAGTAACTGAGTATTTGTGACCCATCAAATAAAGTGTTACCATAATTTTTTTTAGCTACTACGACTTCTGTAACTGTACCCTTTCTCTGTTTACCCCTTATTAGCCTAAGTCCAAGTGGCCAGGAGACACAGCGGGATCCTGATCGATCTACAGGTAGCTTACAATTCAAATACAATGAGCAGGAGTCCAAGCAGGTCCTCTCGTGTCCTAACCGCGGCGCCACTGCACTTCACCTGAGACCTGAAATGACTTGTTCTCTCCCACAGATGTGTACTGAAGGTCACAGACAAGAATCTGACCCTATGCAGCTGGATTTCCACGATGTGAAAACTAGAGGAGTATACAGAATCTCCTTCGTAATCCTTGGATCTTTCCTCAAAAAACACAAGGAACATGTCTCTCTAGGTCTATGGGGAATTGTCAAATGATTCCACTTTTAATGCACATTTTAACAGAATTCTTTCAACATGTGACAATCGGCTAACTCATGGTAAAAAAAACAAAAAAACTACAGATTTATCCAGGTTATCATTCTTATCTTCACTAATTGGTTAAAAAAATCTGTAAAACCAAGAAAGTAAAAAAAAATGCTTTACCTTTGCACATATATGGACTGAATAGTTTCTGAAAATCATTTGATTGAGTTTTCTAATAATTCCTTACAATATGTTTTGTTGCTGTACAGTTGTCACGCCTTAGCAAAATCAGTTACTGCAGCAACGGACTGTCATACTGACCACAGAGTTGATGTTTCCTGAGTGTGAATGTCAGCAAGACCTTCTAGGCATGGGGATTTTGGATGGGGCTCTTAAATGATTCCTTTTTTCTTACTTTAAAACCAGTTTTGGGAAAATATCTCAAATTCTAGTTTTTATTGCTGTAAGGTGTGTTAAATAATTAGAATCTTTTAATGGCAGTAACATAGATCACAAAGTCCTTTCTCAAATGTGTATAGTGAATAAATTAAATAAAACCTGAGATGTCAGATAAGTTCAGTCTTGGCGTTTTTACGGCCAGGTAAGAACACAATGGGTATGGTGTTGTGTGTGGGGGTGAAAGTGGATACTGGACTGATATACACAGAAGCAAATACAATCAAAACTGAAAAGTCAAATTTCTACCAAAATGAAGAGACATTTACTTCCCAGCATTCCACATACTTCCTCAGTCCATCTTCCATGACTACTTGTTCAGTTTTGAAAAATTTGTATCCAGTCCTGGGAAGAACAGGGCACAGGGCCGGGTACAGCCAGAATGGGGTACCAGTCCACCCCATGCACACACACACACACACACACACACGCACACACAGGTGGGGACATTTTTATCACTCTGTGGGGGACATTTGGTCTCCACAATTTAATATAAACATAATCCACACACACACACAGGCAAGCATGCACGCACACACACACACACACACACACACAAGCAAGCATGCATGTACACACACACACACACACACGCACACACACACACAAACAGGTTGTTTGTAATTGTGTCTTTGTGTGGACTCTTCATTCATTTTTATGGAAAAACTCTAATCCCAACAATAACTTTAAAACAAAATGTGAAACGTTCAGCCTTTTCAATTTTTTGATTGCATTCACAGATCTTTGTGGGGACCCGACAAATGGTGCTCACAACAGCAAAAAAACTGTTTTTTATTACATTGTGGGGGACATTTGGTCACCACAAAGTAACATAAACCTAAATCACACACACACACAAAATTTAACTACCCATTTGGTTAATCACAGGAGGAAGCTAATGTAAAAGGAGATAAACACGCAAACCCACATTCAGAGTGCGATGAGTCGAACCACGTACCCTATAGGTGTAAGGCTGCAGTACTCCGCAGCAACCTACTGCCTGTCCATACTCACCACCTTAAATGTAGCTATAATCTATCATACCCTTCAGTAATCTGAGTGGCTGCTAACTTTGAGTGCTAAATTGAGGTATGAGAAAATAGTACGTGCAAAAAATCCTGAGTCAGATTATCAGGGCTCATATTCAGCCTTGTGTTACACACTTGAACAAGATGAATAAATTCCAGGCATGCATAGGGTTCTTTTCCAATAGCGTGATGAATTTTTACTTCATAGAAAACACTGGTTACGGTGCTGTATGTGGCGATCTGTGTGGAGTTCTCTGTATGACGCAAGCGCCCTTCGCACTCCACTCAGTGGACCCCCCCGCAAGCTGCCCAAAGTGCCTATGTGCCTTCCACTCCTGTCACCCAACCTGCCCAAATCACATCACAGCACTAAACCCATCAGCCACGCAATACAATACAATCCTATCTGAAACATAACACTATTACAAAGACATAAAGAATGCAAACAGTGCAAAAATAACAACGAACACCATATTAACATATGGAAAACTAACAAGGGTTCCACACTTGGCCCCTGCAGTATAGTTGCTTAGGCCATGACCCAAAGTCCTAAGAGGGTGCTGGTGTCACATCCTGGATACCACAAACCACTTGGTTGTAAAAATTTATGAAAATAAAAAGTCACACCACCAAACAGCTGAGCAAGTCAATCCTACACATTCCTGACAATCAGTCAGTAACGTGGGCGTAATCCTTGAAATCCACTCCAGCAGTCATGTTCAAGGTAGCACTTGTGCTTCTAAGTACTTTTAATGCTGATGATACTTAATGATAATTTTATTATATGAAAACCTGTTTACTTTAATTCTTGCTACTGTCTACTATCTAAATGCATCCACATCATGTTAGACACTTTTGCAATTAAATTTGTCAGGTCACTCTGAACTATAAGGTGGGGCTGTAACAGGGCAGGTTATGTGTAGTTTAGAAAGGAATGTGTGAAAATAAGGGGAATGATGAAGCACTGAAAGAGTATGTCTTAGTATAAAAAGTATGTGAATCAGCTGATATAATATTAGTCTCTCAAAAAAGGTAACATTTGTACCTTTGCATGTCACTGGTGCTGTATCCTTGTAATTGCAACTTTAAAGGTTCAGAAATGGACTCTGAGGAACATCCCAAACATACAAACAGCATTAATGTACCATCAATGATACAGAAATGTTCTTCAGTCCATTTCTGTACCTTAAAAGGTACATTTACCTAAAGTTAAGGGTACAATTGGTAGACCCTTGAAGCTACAGGCCCAGTAATAAGCAAAGGTACAAATTTCTTTTTTCTGAGAAGGTTGCTGGTTCGAATCTCATAAATGCCAGGAGTGATTCTGCTTTGTTGGGCCCTTGAGCAAGGCTATTAACCTGCAAGTGCTTTGTCCTGGGTATGACGTTAATCTACATCCAGCCCTATAAGGAGGTCCTCCAACTTACAGGGAAAATTTAGTGGTTGGTGGCAGGATTGGCACTCCAGCCACTGGAAAAAACTCAAACTGTTCCATTCGGACTAAGGTGGTGCTGAGGTATTACTGGCTGTACGGTTGCACTCAGGCTCTCATCACAGAGGTGGTTTGTCACGTGGTGGGTGCAGTAACGCAGTAATCAGTGCACGCTCCTTACCATACCTGTGTATGTGGAGGTAGATGTGGAAAAAATATGTTGTTATATGTTGCAGTGGGTATGGAAAGCATGAAATTAGCTCTATGCATTTAGCATTCAGCAAATTGAATCTGGCTATGAGTATGTAGTATTGCATGAAAATGTTGTATTAGGAGTAGTGCTCAGTGTGATCATGTACTTTTGGATATACCTAGAAAGTCTGAAGTGTGTGACCAGGGCTGTAGGCAGCCAAAAGCAACATCCTGAATGCTGAATCACAGTGACACAAAAACAACACCCGCAGCAACCCGACTGTGCAGTCTGCCCGCATGAACGATCGCATCAGCTAGGCAGTTCACTTCCATGCACAATAAGTTATTCTTGTGATTCCTGGAAGCCGAATGCTTTCGCTTGTTTTCTGCTCAGTCACAATAATTGATATTTGTCTAGGGGATGATGGCGCATTTCTTGCGACGAGACACGACTGCTTTCCCTGGCCAGGATATTATCCGCGGACAGCTACAGAGTGCCGTAAGCAGCAATGGAAATACAATTTCCTGAAAACAAGGCAGTAAATCTGTATTGTAAAGTAGCCAAGTGCTAGGCATAGACAAAAAACTATTGCATAGCCTGACACATTATGTTAGACAAATTTAATAAAACATATACAAATATAATTTATATTTTGAATTACGTTAAAGTAAAATGCAAAGGCTTTAAATCAACAGAGGGAGGAGAATATCTTTAATATTTATGTTCTGTTGCAGACAGCCTGTGATAATGGTACATTTACCACACATTCCTGTTTGCAAAGGGGTCTGAAAACTATGCTCCAAAAGAGCCAGTTAATTTCTTTTTATACTTTTCCATTAAGGTCTAATGGCAAAACATCCCATAGACTAGGGGAGGAGGAGGATCCTCTGGGGCAAACGCAGAGGAATGGCGCACTGAGGACAAAGCTGATTTGTGCATTGGCCACAAACAACCTTTTTGAGGACTTGTTTCACTTTGAAATTTCTCAACCCCTCCCCCCCCTTTCCCTTTGATGTTTTCCATGTGATTAGATATCTAATGGCAACTGGAAAGGACTGGCCCAAATCCTCTCACAAGGGCGGTTTCCACAGCCTGCGGTAGGCCGGACCCAATGGGTCCTGGCTGGACTGTGGAGATATCAACCTTTCAGTGAATGGAGCAGTGCTGCAGGCCAGGTCGCTCTGCTCTTGAATTCTATAAGAATGCTTTCAGTCTAATTAGTAAGGCCGAGGGCAAAGTTTATATATTTCCTTTGATTGCTATTATTCAGCCAAACAAAATGTAGAATTTTAATAGACTTGAATTGCATTGTAAATAATGTCCATGTCAGAAAACTGAAAAATTATCAAACACCAATACTTTGGTCTAATTTTTTCTCATTTTCTTTGCTGTGTAGCAATAATAAAATAAAGAACTTGGTAAATATGTGCAAAGAGAACTCAGGAACAGGATTCCTCAGTAGCTGGTTTTTGAAGTTTGAAGTAGACTAGATCGCTTGACCCCTAGAAGCTGTTAACGGTGCTTAAATTTCTGTGCACTCCTCAAAAGGCCCACGGTGCAACTTCTGCTCGAGTTACAAATAAACTGAGCCCAGTGGTCCGGACCCTGCATGAGGAAGCAGGGGAGGCGCATCGAACAAAAACCCCAAACAGCTCCTAACAATGGCCTGGCTCCAGCCAACAGAAAGGTCATATTTATGGCTGTATGCGAATGGCAGGTCATCTCAGACTAGGCCGACGAGAAGCTGAAGGGCGGCTACCTCCAGCCTCCAAATGCGAGGCCACTGATGCCTGACCCGGTGGTGCATTAGCGAGCTCGGTCCACTTTCTCAGAGGAACGGGACGGCCGGCACACAGCCACAGAAATATTATACTTTAATCCAGGATGCGTGGGTTTCATGCTCACACCAGCCGAAAGTATGATATCTGTGAGAAAACAAGCGCTAGCTTTAAGGAAAAAAAAAAAAATGTTTGCTAGGATTTCTGAGTTTCTGCTCATTTCCTGACCTGCACAAAGTATAAAACTGCAAGAATAAGGGTGGACATTATGATAACTTGGACCTTATTTACGAGTCACGCAAAGTTTCCCTGATCTGAGATGGAGACGGTGAAACGGTTGGTGAAACCCAACTGAAAAGGGAAGGGCTCAAGTTGCTTCAAATGGCAAAATGGCTGAACTTCCTAGATGACCTAGCAGAATCGCCTTAGCAGGAATTGCCCATGGAAGAATAGGCTTTTGCGTTGCCTTTAATGTCTCCCCATCATACATCCATACCTTTAAATGCATCCAAAATGTTACCACTTACCATTGGTTATACACCAAGCTCTCTTCCTTGTTAACTTCTAGAAAAGTTTTTTGAAAAGCCATAGTGCAGTAGATCAAACACTGTGCAGCTCTTGCTATTGCTTGCAACAAGAGCTGTATACAGTAGCATGGAGATGTTACCCATGATATCTCAGGCGTGAAAAATAGAAACGAACAAATGAACATTCATGTAGATCAAAATGGACCAAAGTTCACCCGTAGATGATCTATGAAGTGCATTAAACAAATATTCTCTTGGAAATGATTTTAAGAGAAGAGAATATATACAGCAATTTATGGTTGTCCAAAAATTCAATAGCAAAAAGAACAATGAACTCACTGATGAGTGGAATTGCACTGTGATATCATGGTGACTGTAAAATAGAAACAGTACTCTTGGTACAGAAGAAACTCCTTATAACCTCAATGAGTAAATACTTTACCTCATATAAGTACTCTAACTGCCTATCTGACTTTATACTCTGCAGTTGTTCCCAACAGCAGGTAATTATAGATGAGCCTTGGAACAAATCTATCTGCAATTTCATAGATTGTGTTTCTCAGTGAAATGAGCCTTTTATGATCATAGGGGGCTGGTGACCTTAAAAGCCTCAGCAGACCTCAGGATCGGCCTGAGATCGTGGAGCAACCTGAGAAGGGAGCTGGAATTTGAATGAAGAAATCTGCAGGTAAATAGCGTGATGATAAAATGAAGAATGAAAATGGCGAGGACAAGAGGGTGAAGCCTTTGTCTAACTGCTCTCAAGGTTTAAGGGGTGTTCCTTTCCAGCATTGAAACTTCCTAAGAGGAGATAAAGCCTCAACCAACAGATAACACAATGATTGCTGTAAAACAGTCTTAAAAATAGTGCTAGGTAGTCTCGCTAGCTATGTTTTGCTTTAAGCGGTTGATAGCCCAAATGTAAAATATGCAATGCAATATCACAGAATAGAGAATACTTTTCTTTGGCAGTTCACAAATATTCTTTATGATAATGGTCGGTTCTAGTAATAATTAAGTCTGCAGGTATTTTATCCGTATCACCTAGATTAAACAGTTATGAGGACATAACATCTGAATGGTCAGCTTGTAGTTCACTCTATCTACTGTACAAGTTGGCCATTGCCAAGAAGGACTCTGGGACAGTAAGTGAAGTCCGGATACATGTGAAATGACTCTCAAGCTCTTTAAATCCAACCTTGACCCTTAGGCAGGAGTAGGACATCCTGTACCTACTCGCTATGTATGGTAGATCAATGAAGACAGTTTTCATTAGACATAATCCTGAAACATGCTGGCCCAGAAACTCTGCACGAGCCAGTCAGCGCATGAGCTGGATGGCCTGGCCATCACAAGGGCTTCTAATCTCGTCACCCAAGGCTGCCTCTGCTGCTATGGTTTCACTCCATAACAAGAACTCATTGTCTCAGTGCAGAAACCCAGGAACCTAAAGGATGTGACATCGGTAGAGCTAAAAGGAATCTTGGCAAGTCACTAAGGGGTCAATAACACACGATAATGCAGCCTTTCTATATGTCCTCCTCCTCAACTCTGTTATTTTGATATAAAATAGAGAAGGCGCCCATAGCTTTGGGTGGTTTCATCTGGTCCCACTGGCTCCTGAGCAGACAAGTTCTCAAGATGTGTTTGCTACTGTTACCTTGAGTATAAGCTTAACCTGCAGATCTCGCAAGCATGAAAGCTAAAGCTATGTCGACCTCACGTTTACATTCAAAGGGAAAACAAGGGCAGGCACTGGCCTTAAAGTTTTTAACTTGTCTGTTTTGTAGCTTTTTGAGGAGAGCCTTGAACCTTGAACCTTTTCGAGTGCTGGCATTCCAATGTCGACAAAACAGAGGGAGTGAAAAGCTGACATGCGTTGGAGTGGTTTAATCAATGTTTAAGTCACCAGTGCATTCAGTGTTCTACCTTTTATGCAGCCGTAGAATTTCGTCTGGGAATTTAATTACCTCCATCACATCATGCTATCTAGATGTATAATGAATGAAGAAGGAATACAAGAGCCATTGGAAGAATGCCATCCATATGGTTGCCAGGAGTCAACATCGACTTGACAGCACCTAATAACAATGTAATTGCACCTCTGTGCAGTGCTGGTAGAGAAAATGCAATAGCAATTTTGACAATAAGTTTCGTATGTTATAAAATAAAAACATCGTTCAATATTCAATAATAAACAGGAGCTTCACAAAAGCAAAATGAAAGAATGTTACATTTAATGTAAAAAAAACAATGCCCTTTAAAAAACTTATACAATGATCTACCTCATAAAGGATATTATTAAAAATTATCAGGGAACATTTATTAAATCAACCTTAAGCATCAAAAAATTCTTTGAGCCCAAATGAGAACACACATGGTTGGCATACTTAACCTAACCTTACCCCAACCCTATTCATAAACCTAACCCTAACTGCATGTAAATGAATAAGTTACATATTAGGAAAAATAATTAATAAAAAGTATTGCATCACTTTTTAGATCTATATATCCAACTTGGTCAGGGTCATGAGGGGGATCAGGAGCTTATCTGAGGTAGCACAGGGCATAAGACTGGGGTACACTCTGGGTGGGCTACACCCTGACTGGACTACACCCCGGCTGTGGTACACCTTCACTGGGGTACACCCTGGGTGGTGTGCCAGTCCATAACAAGTTGCCTGTAGTTGTTTTATGAAAATGCACAGTATGATTGGTGTTTTGATGAAACGTTCTGACAGAAACAGATGAGTACATGATGAGGGTAAGAGAATAATGCAGCATGTTCAGTATGTTAGATAGTCTCAGTAGAAGGTAAAAGACCTCATTTTTAAATGAATACCTACAATTATGATTTTATCACACTCTCCCATTTTAGACTTAACATCTCATTATTATACACTGCTTTCGAAATATTTTAAAAATCCCAGTCCAAATATCTGACAAACATCACAGTCCAGAACGCCAGAGTCGGGTGTTAGGTGGTAGAGTTTGCTTGGTGCTCGTCCACTGGCCGTTAAAGCATTCACACCATGTCATGCCGCTGAACCTCGGGACAGGTCAAACGCAGCACCTGTCTCCATTTCACAGAGCTTCGACACTGTCATTAAGCAGGAAATGAGGGCATGTGGCTCACTTCCCGTCTCCCCAGGTGCAAAAACTAAAAGAAGGTTGCCTATGCCCTCCACTGGCAGCCCACTTTAACTGTTGATCCCTTTTAGGGATCACGGGAGTCATTTAGTCCCAGGGGCTGGGGCCTTCACCCAAACCCCGCCTTCTCAAGATGGGCGGCTGTGAGAGTATAAAACTTATAGGGGTGCTCAATCAAGCATAAGGAAGTCAAAAATCTGAATGTTCCCTGCTCTATGTCCATACCAGGGCTGCCGACATAACAAAACGATGTTGTCTCGGTAAGTGAACAGTGGCGGTTCTCTGAACAGCACGTTATCTGTAACCAGGTCAATGAGCAGATTGTGGGGTTTATGAAGCAGGCAAACCATAATTAAATCAAGTGGGGGGATTGCATTTCTCTGTCCTGATGGGTATTATTCACCTGAACAGGGGAGCATTGATGGCTTGGCTTCTAAATTTATACATATAAAAATTGTTTATTCCCTATGCAATTTTTTTGAGTAAAAGTTATGATAATAGTAGTATTGTTTTGAAGTATTTTACAATAATTTAAAATGTGTGCGTTAATTCAAAACAAGTTCAGTTGACATTTTTGCATCATATTATAGGAAAGATTTATGCAGGCCGCCAAAAATTTTGTCACTAATTTTCATTGCAATGGAAGTGAATATCCTCTCAATAAATGTGTATGTTATATGTATGGTTTGTGAATGCTTATGGTTGATGAATTAATTTTTTGATCATCATTATTTTGCATTACAATTAAAATAATATCCATCGTTTTCATGCTGTCATTAATGTAATACAGTTCAAAACATTTATTAAATTTGTAATATAAATCTATCCATTTTTGATCCCACTTTTTCATTATAGGGTTGCAGTGTAATGTGTCATATAAATCAGTCAAGATGTTGTAATTGGATTTTTTATACATTTATGTTGTCAATGAAGGAATAAAAAAATCTTTAAATGTCTCACTTGTAATATTTTTAAAGCAAGAATCAAGAATAAATACAGCCATTATTTGCCTCATTAAATAAATGCAGCTTTGCCAACATTCAAAAGTGTTTTAAAAATATATTGCCTTTAGCATTTTAGTGAGTGCGCTCCCTTTGCCTTCCAGAAACGTCTTGATATTTTCAGCAGTGGTGTGCTTGGCAGCAGTTACTGCAGCTGCTCCTGTTGAAGGTAGGAAAGTGTTCAGTCATAAATGGTTGCACTTTCCATGAATCTGCATGTTCCTTTGTGTTGTTCGTGAGCAGCAGTCAAGGAAGAGCATCTAATCTCAGGAATCCTTCTCAAACGTTTATTAATATGAAGGCTTCTGTTCCATCTAATCGGCTCAATAAGGGCGTTGATGAATAGAAATATCTGAATGTGTTAATGAGAAGATAAGTTGTTTTCTCTTTTGTCGCACATGTTAAACTGTAACACTTTAGTCAATAAAATATATTGTTAAATAGCTATTTTTTTATTAATGCTATTCTTGTCTTGGAAAAATAAACAAAAGATTGATTTGTTACCTTTAGTTATGTAATTAAGGAGATACTTTTCTGTCATTTTTTCAAACTTCAGCTTGACTGATTGTCTATAGTGTTTAGTGAATTTGTATCTTGCAAAGTAACTGAGGCTGGCTGGAATATGACCCAGTCTGAATGATTGCCTGGGTTGGGACCAAGGAAGCCTTTAGAGAAATGTTCTGTGTGGGGCTCACACTTCACGGACAAGGGTGAGGGGCTATCAGTGTCCACAGCGAGGTCCTGTTTCTCTCCATCACTTATGTTCCAGAGACCACATTGTTATACATCAAAATGCAATGAAGAGGTTGATTAACGACGGAAACAAAGTACTTTCTGGCCCAAGATATAATTTTTCTAGCCTTATGTTTCATTTTCAGAGAAGGAAGCGGAGGAATCTGATATTGAACGAGAAGAGGGTGAAGAGGAGCTCTCTGAAGAGGAGGAAGGTAGGTGGAAAGTGTCCCACGCTGGGCTGCTGAGGTCTCAGCAGATCCAGACTGTGGGCTGTGGTGGCTGGACCAGGCGCCCAGATGTCAGTTTCTCTAGCAAAATGTAGCCAAACTAAACAAACGATTGCCTGGAACGATTGACCGAAACATGGACAAAGGACTTTTCAACACATGCAGCTTGTCCACATCACTGCAAATATAAACGGGTCTGTAAAATATAATAAAATGATGAGTCAAATAAACATTATAAAATACATATAACAAAATTTAAACAACTTGTAATTTGTTTAGAATTTTTTAACGATGCATGATTTTGAGTTTATGTTGAACAATGGATTAAATGCAACTTTACTATCAATAATATACTTTAAACTAAGTGTTTAAATATCATTTAAAATAGACCACACATTCAGATCCTGATCCAATACTCTTGCAGAGTGATTCTGCATTAACTGCTATTAAATTTTTGTGCCACAGACACATAATTTTAAAATTGACAGCAAATAAAATAATAGCCAAAAAAGGTAATGGAATAACACGTCAGTTTGTTTTTTGAGTTATAACCTAGCAGTCTTACATACTGCCAACACTTCTCTACGCCTTTGCAACACAATCTTCAGGAAGAAGGAAACATGTGAACAGTTTATGAACTGTTATCAATTTCCTTTTTTTTCAGATGATGATGACTCCAATATTCAGGATATGAATATGGGTGAGAAGTTAATAACTTGCCACCAATATAAAGATGCTCTCCTTTTAGCTATTCAAACAATGAAGCAATGGTTTTTTTAATGCCTCTTAACAATGTAAACACTCAATTTTATTGAGAAAAATGAGTCTCGACCGGAAAAATTTTACTTCAGATCACTCTGTTTTTCATTTTTTGGTGCATTTCATTATTGCATAGAATACCAATACTTTAACTATCACTGCATTCAGAATTTGTTATACATAGAAAGAAATGGGAGACGATTCTATGGAATTTCAATCCAGAGTTTCTGGAGATGATTACATGCCGTTAGCAAGACAGCACTAATCGTAAAAAGATTTCCATTGAATTAGAAGATACATAAAAGAACTTTAAAAACATATAAAAATAAGAAACACATATTATAATTTTATATTTCACTCAAAATGTTTTAATTATTTTAATTTAATTTTAACGTTTAATTTAATCAGATTTTAAAATAAAGTGATGGTACTTAGCCTAAAAAAATTTGGTTAGCCATGGACACAAATGCATGTGTTCCAGGAGAAACTTGCTTGGTTAATGAGATTGGAGGAAACAATTGAGAAAGAGTCTAAGATCCATATTTGACAAGTAGATGCCTCATTATCATGTAGATTAAGCAATTTGCTGGACAGTAGCACTTTTATTATGGTACGATGTGTGAAAGGTCTGCAGAAAAACCCTGATGAGGTTTTTACAAACTCTGTCCAGTCTTTGAATTTCTGCAAGTTTCATGTGTTATTTAAATGAGAATTAAGCAATAATCCCATTCAGTACATGCCAAAAACATGACCAAAGGAACACTTTATAATGTGCATGAAAAATGACATTTATTTTAATGTAAACAATACATAAATACATACATAATTACATGTGTTAAAAGCTTTATATTAAAAAAAAGAAATGCACTGGGAAACCACAGTAACTTCAAAGACTGGACTAGCATGTGTTATAAACATTTCTTGTCTTTTAAAAACAACAAAAGTTTTGTCATTGTTTTCTGAAGAAAGGCACATAACTTACTGATGTTTGCCTGACGACATGAAATAAAATTTGGTGCTGTGGGATGTTATGGAAAATATTAATAAATAAATAAATTAATTTAAATCTTTCTTTCAGGAATTGGAGGTCGGCAACCTTCCACGGCATCAAAAGATCGGGGTAAGTTAAAGCTAATCCACTGTTAGCCTGAACAGGTCTTTTATTCACTGCAGCACAGGTCTTAATTGCAATGAAGGGCTCACAGTGTGTAGCTGAAGCTGGTGAAATTCAAGGTGGTAAGATTAACTTGGATTTTACTTTGGTAAACAAAAAAACCACTCACACTGGAATCATTGTATAAAAGACGTGGTATGAGCGACCAACTTACTGCTCTACAGAATCTAATTGTAAAGGGATAATTCTGATATACTTCTATGATGTCTTTTCAAAGAGTATGTATGTAACAATATGAATCCTCATTTCTGAGAAATCATGCATTTCTTTCAAGATCCATCTGGTCCACAAGAAGGCTCATTGGAAGGTGACCCTATAAATGGTAAAGGGGACCTTCTGCAATTTTATTCTATGCTAAATGAATTCGTATGGCACAGTACTGCCAGTGTATCAACTTAAATTTCTTGTGAGCATAAGTTTCAGAAAGGTGCCTGGCTTTTTTTTTTTGCAGGACAGAAACTGATTGGAGGTAGACCATCAAATGGGGGCAGCCATGGCGGTGAGTATCAGAGACCCATGGAGAAAGCAGATTGCCTTGAACAGTAAGATAACCATTGTCTCTCCCCACCAGTGTCCGTCACGGACTCAGCTGTGGAGGAAGGAAATGGTAAAAAAAAAAAAAAAAAATCATGCACACGTGCATGGTATCTTACTCAAAAATCACACACTCTCACACACCTCAAGTGCTGATTCACCATTGAGCTTTCTAATCAGATACCTACTCTCTACTCTGCCGCAGGTGACAATGGGGACATGGTACCACTGGATGCCGGCACTGCATTTGACGGTGAGAAGGCCAGTCTCTCTCAATCCACTGTGTTCAGTTCAGTTCAGTTCAACTGTGTCTCCGGTTCCCTGAGTTTTTCACAGTTTTTCAACATGCTGGTGTCGTTGTTGCCAGGCGCTGTTGAACACGGCAGTATGGCCACTCAGCTGGAGACCCCAGGTACCCCTCAACACCCACAGCGAAGGGGACAGTCTCACTTTAACAATAACGTGATTCATCGTCCAGTCTTAGCCATACATCTCCTCACATACTCAGGATAGCACTTTATTCACACTATTTTCCAAAATTGAGGGTTTTGCCACTTCTTTGCCAAACACCAGTTTCCATCCACTCAGGTGGTGAACCAGGACATATTCCCAGCATGACGTCTGAGGTCCACATGTTAGCAGAAGGTGAGTGAGGCCCAGAGTCACGAGTCACATCACAGACTGCCTGAAAAGTTGTCCTTCTGCAGTAGCTGCAGTACCAGGCAAAAGTTTGGACATGCCAAGCCGCCTACAAAGGATAGTGACAGTGTTGCACCCTATGACTTGGCCAGAGAGTGAAATAAAGTGCTCAGCATTTGTGGCACCTTCTTCGGGACAGTTGGAAAAGCATCCCAGAAGGCCACCTCAAGAAACTGCCATAGAGGAGACAATAGGGTCAACCAGTCCCTGGAGTAATTGGGGTTAAGGGCCTTGCTCAAGAGCCCGATCATGAGATCACTCTGTCAACCGAGGGCTTTGAACTGGCAACCTTCTGTGTCCCACCCCACAGAGGTGTCCCCCCCGTAAATAATTTACTTTTGTTTTTTACTTTTTTTGGTCAGTGCACAATTGCACACGTGTCATTTTATAGTTTTGGGGTTTTTATAATTGTTCTAAAAGGTAGAGAATAATACAAAAAATCCTTTATATGGGTAGGTGTGTCCAAACTTTTGACTGGTGCTGGAGGTGACTCCCATGTTGTGTTTTCCCCTAGAGCTGGTCAATTAAAAAGATGACGGGCCAGCAGGCTAATTTAAATCCTGCCATTGAACCAGTAACACAACAAATCATATTCACTAGGCAGTCAAAGGAAATTATGGTTAAAGGATCTCATTGTTGGTGCTAAAATAAAATATAACATCTGTCAAAGTTTGTCAGCTTAGCCATTTCAAAATGTCCCCTAAAATCATCCAAATGCCTCTTGATACACCCATGCCTCTTTTGAATTGACCACAATCTTCTTTAGCTAATCAATACTTCATTGAGTTAAAAATTTAGTTAATTAATTAAGTGGTAGAGAAAATACATGGAATGGCTGAGGTGCCCCTAGGGAGAGGTTTGGGAACCAAAGCAGTGTTCATTTAGCCATCCAACAAGATGTCAGTTAGTTTTTGAAGAAAGGAAGAAATTATTAGTAATGAATTCATGTAAGGGGCAGGTCTCTGAGGCTATGGTTGTGTGCCGTCACTTAGAATTTGAATGCCAGGAATGATTCTACTCCATTGGGCCCTTGCGCAAAGCCCTTAACCTGCAATTGCTCTATCCTGGATGTGATGTTAACTTCCAGGGAAAACTTGGGGGGTGATGGCAGGATTGGAAAGCACTGGGAATTGGCAGCCCCTGAGAAAAAAAAACTTCACAATGTTCCATTCCATTCAAACTAGAGTGGTGCTGAGGTATCACCTACAGCACGGCTGCAGTCAGGTTGTCATCCCTGAGGTGGTTTGTCATTTCCTGGGTGCAGCAAAGTGCTGTCATCGGCATGCGCTCCTTACCTCGTTCATGTAGCATGAAAACTCTGGTGTTGATGCACTCTGTGGTTACTGACAGCATGTTTTGCATTCTGTTGAATTCCAGGGCCTCATCAAATGACACACCAAGCTGAGATATACTCTGCTGGTAGGTAGAGAAACTTCCAGTGTTCATTTTAGGCCAAAGCACAACAGTAACACACACAAATGTTACTGTATACATACAGGTATTGAAAGAACAGCATGATTTAGCTCAGATCAAATAAAACATGCACTAGGGTGACCTCAAGTGAGAAATCACAGTATGATTTCATTCAGATCAAATAAAACATGTACTCGGATAACCTCATCTGAAAAGTGACCGTAAAGAGTGTTCTGTCTGAAAAGCCGATCTCATCTTTTAGGGAATGGACCCCCTTTGGGCTCCAACTCTCATGGGGATCTTACAGGTGGGATCATTTATTAATGCTTGTCAGATATAGTGTTGTGTCATGGTAACAAGCCTCTTAAAGGGGAAGGCTGCTATGTGTGTGTACTGCCTGCACCATACTGTGTATGTTCTCAGATTTTTAAGGATTTATTCATTTGTATTGGGTGGATTGTGATATTTACCTTATGGTATTGACGCGCCACTTTGCACAGGTTCGGAGGGGAATGGTTCGGAAGGCCCAGAAACGGAGTCCAACGGTAAGGTGGCACTGGGAGGGTGGTAAAAGTGGCCACTCCCCCCTCGTGCTGCTGCTTTGACGATGTCACATAAGCAGCACTCAGCTTTTACTGACACTTTGCTGTTTCACAGGAAACAGCCATAAGCTGCTGGTAGTGGGGTCATTGGCTGGACACGCAGGTAAGACATTGGGGGGCTTTGCACAGTTGACATTTACATTTCTCTGTTTGGCGGGTGCTTTTCTCCAATGTGAGGTGCAAGTGAAGCAGACAGAACAAGCAATGTTGGCCATTTCAGGTCCAGAAGTTATGCATCCAGACCAAGATTATGTTTCTACCAACCAGTTGACTACTCTGTGACTGTGACTCTTTATGCTCAGCTGGTTGGTTGAAACAAACTCTTGGTCTGGGTTTATAGCTTCTGGATCTGAAATGCCCTATACTGAGTACAAGCATACTGCCATCAAGGAGCCAGCTTAGCTGCAAGTGCTACAAGGCTGATCGACCAGAAACAAGTGCAAGATCATTGTGGTGGAAAGAAATATATGAGCATTGCTAAAAACCTTGCATCAGGAATGCTATACACAGAAATATAACCCAAGAAAGACTCCATTCAGAAATCAAGTCTGTGTGCAATATACAACCAGAAAGAGCATTCAGTAGTCAAGCAAACCACTTCATTTGACTGTTGAGCATATTGCAGTTTGGGCAATAACAACGATGAATGGCTGGTCTGGTTTTCTGTGTCTGTACAGTCTCTGATCTTCCCCTGGCTGATACCTTCTATGGCGGATATCCAGGTACAGCAGAGACACCCCGGCCCAGGAACAGAATCAGAACCATGCACACACGCCCCCAGAAGATTGAATGCATTCCATATGTGTCGGCTTCCGTGAGACAAAAACATCTGGCTGTCGTTTTCATCGGGGGGCCTCTGACAAATGAGAGATAATCGCTTCTTTAAAGAAAAAAAAGAATAGATGAGAATTATGATGCACTTTACGATTAGGTTAGCAGGATTCTGACAGGTTCTAATTGCATGATAGAGTTCTAGGCATTAGCTTATGCTAACCACTACAACGAGTCAGTTGAATGACGTTAGTATTAATATAGTGATGCGCCTTAACTGGCACATAGCTAAAAGGATAAGCAAGGTAGTTCAGCATCTAAACATCTGCTTGCGTTGGATTCTGTGGGCCTCCCAGAACTAGGCGTGATTCCTGTGTTTCTGCACACCTGCCACTTATTTCATACCATCACCTCTTCATGCCATCTAGCTCACTCAGGGGAGGCATCTGTTATGAGACATACTAGAACGGTAATTGGATCTAACTTAAAACAATGTCCTAATATGTTTCAGATATAACAGACCATTATATTTCTGACCCCAATATGGACTTGTCAGGTAGGTCCTGCTTAAATTAAAAAATGGTTATAGTTCCTGCTAACTTGACCATGTGTCAGAATAATACTTTTTCATAATTAAATCCAGGATGAACATAAATGACTGAAATCTTAATCTTTTTGAACATATGGTATTTTTATAGATTGAAAGCATGACTGATGTTGAGTGATTGATTTCCTCATATGCCCATAGATTACGATTTGACATTTTTTCCTGTAAGCTGATAATGATTTCTGATCTGTGAGCCTAAATAGCTGAGCTGCTATCTCAAGGCTGTTGTCTGCGTGTACGGAAATTTGGTTTTAATCAGGTTGCTATTTCTCGCTGGTCTTTAATTCCAGTCCTTGGCCTCACTCCAGGAGAGCCCGCTGGTAGCAATGCTCAGTCACATGCTCCAGGTACTTGCTGGCACTGCACTCTCCACTAGGAGCCGTAAATCTCCCTGCCTCCTCTCCATGTGTCGTCTCTCACAGGCTTGACTTGCTCTACCGCACCTGCGAGACCGTTTTCAGACTTGTAATCATGACAGAGATTTCAGAGCGGCGGGCTAAATTTACGGCCGCTTTTCGGGCCAAGGTATCATTACATCCATGTGTTCCACAAAGCCTTGAACCCTCGAGTATCAGTTTGCATGTCTGTGCTTATAAAGGAGATTGAATGAAGATTTTATCCTGAAGGTCATTCTGACTCTTTTCCCTTCACACGTTTCAGGTGGTTTCACTGGGAATGACGCCCTCACTGAAAGACTGGGTAAATTGCTACCTCCAAGACTTGTTATGTTCACTGATGTAGGACAATAAGCACAGGAGAGTCTAACTGAGCTGAATAACATATCACTACCTTTGAGGGACACATAATGAGAAAGAAATCTCTTGTCACCATATTTGTTTGTATAATTGTAAATTTGGATCGATCAACTTAAGCCAGGATATGTTCGTTATACATATGAGACTGAATATAAAAGATGCCTAATTAATTATGTGGACATTATCACCATAGTGATTCACATTAGAATCACCCTAAGATTGTATTTCTGCCAGTAAAGAGATTTAGAAGTAAAAAATATCAGTCTATAAGAACAAATTGGTATTTTGTTCTAAAAAGATTCCAGAAGCCATTTTGCACATTTTATCACATTTTTCCAAGAAACAAAGCAGTTATTTTTAATTTACTGCTGAACCGTCAAACCTTGGAGAGAATTTCATGGAAATATGAAACATCTTATTTCTTGAATCTCATTTTTTGTCAATAACAGGACTGGCTGGAGACCTGGGCATTCCACAGATGGCCTCTACAGGTTTACTGCATATTTACCTATACAATGACTGACCTATAAATTTGCAAGTTATGCCATACAAGGTTGTATATATATGTGAAATTCTCACACCTATCTGTACCTGCAGCCCATCCATCAGAAGGTGAGCATGCGCCTGTTAACTTTTGGCACATTTATTTATGCAGATTTTTTGTTTTTTACATCTAATCACTATTGTTATCCAATTACTTTTTCATAATGCTTACCACTTGCAATGTTACATGATTCTCTTTGACAAATGCATATATAGAAAGTGTCATTTTCAAAGAGTGATTTTCAAGCAAGCCTCATGCATGGGTCTGGTCTCTGCAGGGGCACCACAAGTGGCAGGGGGGTAGGGGTGGGGATTTAGGATGATTTTAGGAACAGGGCCCTGAAAAATTGGAACATAACTGGATTGGTGTGGATTGGGGGGCCCCGTATGATATGCTTGTATGGGGCCCAAATTGTCGACCCCTGGTTTTCTGAAACATTATTGTGATCTTTTCGTTGTTTGTATCTTTGTCTTCAAATGTAAATATTTCTGTTCCGGAATGTCCAGCACACAAAATGAACACAGGCAATTCCCAAGTTAAAAACGTCCCATAATGGAGAACTTGTACTTAACAGCCAAACTAAAATCTGTCATATTAAAAATTTGAATTAAACACTATAGTACTTAGTAAAGAATACACATTCTACTTTGTAACACTCATGACAACATTGCGTGGTTTCTGTGGTTCATCATCTCGAGATGCAGTACAATATTTTTCTGACTTAACTACAAATTCTACTTAAAGACAGACACAGGGAGTGAATCTCCTTTGTAACTTGAGAACTGCCTGTAACTGCATTTTACAGAAATGATCCACAGAAACACCCAGTGCTTTCTTTCATCCATCTGTCACCAGGCTCCAGAATTCCAGGCAGTTTTAGTGACCATTTCCACTCCGTTAGTTATACTGGTAAGGAGGATATTTCAAATCTGCAGCTTTAGACGATATGTTGCACTTTCTGATTGGCTGTCTTCAATTCATTGCTTGTATTTGTTTCTTGGTAACTTAGACGGTGGGGATCATGCTGCTCTGACAGGTGTCCATGGTACCACAACAGGTAAATAAGCATCGACTGACTGGATAATCTTCAGTATGACATGTGCTGCATCTCCCTCCAGGAAAAACAGCCAGAAGGTGTTATTATCCATTTGTCTTCCAACTCCTTATCCGGTGCAGGGTCAGGGTGTGGGAAAGCGTGAGCCTGTCCCAGGCAGCACAGGGCACAATCCCCTCACCCCAGACAGAATTCCAGTCCATCACAGGGCACACTCATGTACACATGGAAAAAATGCACTCTATAGGCAATTTAAAAACATCAGATTGAATCTGAGAAGCCCAAGAGGTGTGAGGCTATCACAATTATTCACGCAGAAAGAGCTTTTCAGTTTTTCTGTTAGAATATTAAGACCGGTCAATCATCTTCATTGACTAAAGTGTTAAGAATACTCTATTATTATCATTATTATTGTTGTTCTTGTTGTTTTAAAGATCCACACGCAGAAATGGCCGTGATATCACATGCTGAATATCTGAGTACACATGATCCAGGTACGTTCATGTAAAGTCAAGTCAAACAAAAAATATAAAATTATATAATTTCCTTGACTCCTGGAGGCACTGTATGAAATCATGGAAAAATTAAGGTGTTGAAAATGGACTGTTCTAAATGATTCCAAGACATTGTTTAAATTCTAGAGGGTGGCTCTGATGTAGTGCATATAGACTCAACAAATCCCAATGGTAAGTGATGACTGATATCCATATTTCAGTTTTGTTTTTAAAATACAGAGGAACCGCTGACAGACTTTATTAACAACATATACATACAGTTATAAAATGGTACCAAACTTGCTCTCGAAACATTAACTTGTTTTTTCATTAGGAAATGGTCGTCAAAGACCAATCACAGAGATGCACAATAGAGGTAATCTGCTACTTTTTAGGCAAAGCTGAAGAAACTTTGTTATTTCACATCAGCTAATATATTCTGTTTTACCATTTACAGGGGATCAGCCTATCACTGACCATCATGACAGAATAAGTAAGAAAAATTATGAAATTTACAAAAAAATATTGTTACAAAATATAATGGATACAATGAAACATTGTCTTACATTAATAAAAGCAATAATGACTATTGAGTAGAATAAATAAACATAAAAAATAAATGGACAAAATGCAAAAAGGAATGCATACAGAATGATCTGTTTTAAATATTGCATTTCTCCTTATGTTTTGCCATATTTTGTATTCGTGGTTCCCACTGACAAATTAAGGCATACGTTTCATTCTATAATTATTAAACACAAGGGTTCATATTATTATTATCATTATTATTACTATTTATATAATAATAATAATAATAATAACAATAATAATAATAATAATAATAAACAATCTATCAACACTGTCATGAATAAGCAGATGTCTGCAAAGTGTGACACTATTTCCATACAGTTTTCTTTAACCCCAGACATTAATTCAGGGTTACAAACTGAGACTAATCATAATAATGGTGTCATATTGTGAAATTTATGCCTTATTATTATGTGGAAAAAGTTACCATGGATCCTGAATTGCCACTTCTGGCTGTGTTAAATATTGCAAGTCAGCGATGGAAAAATCCGCAGGCTTCCATCACCCCAAAAGACATCAAAAACGGGAAGACTCTAGTATTCCAAAAATTATCCATTATTGTCTTCCTCACCCCCCCCCCCCATACACACACAGGTGACCCGCACAGCGCTTCCCAGCTCAGCTCAGCAGGTGAGTTGAGTAGCCGCTGTAACATTTTCTGAAACACCTCCTGCGATGATGCACTTGACATTGTTGTTACAGCGGAGGTTGTCCTGCTGCGTATATACAGTGCTGTGTATATTGTGCTTTGCTGCGAGAATAGAGTTTCATAACACAGAGGCCTTCTGTTCACCACCCCCAGGTGGAGGGAGTCTGCACGTCAATCCTCAAATAGGCACTGATGGTCAGTCTTAAAACATAAAAGCATATTCAAGTAAATTCAAACAATAAAACTTGAAGTTACCTTAAATTCTATGAAATGCATGCATCCAGCATGCACAACTGTCCAGTAACATATGTCATTGTCTCCTGCATTTGGCAGTGGCCCCAATCGCAGGAGAGACAAGTTCGCTGAGTGCATTTTCTCACATGGACCATACAGGTATCATCACTTCTTTCATGGTGACACCAAGCATGTGTTTCGGTTAAAATATCCAAGAAGCGATTTTTCGTCCTCAGTAGTCATTATACTTACACCCATTTTTTTTATACTCAATAGAACCGTTTATATTCCCCTGACTGTGAATCCCAATCTTACTGCTCTTGCTGTCTTGTTTTCAACAGGTTTGAGTGGAGAACTTGTGACCAGTTCCCACCTACATCTGGAAGTAACTGGTAAGAGACAATGATGCAATCATGAAGATGCTCCAGGAACACTAGCTGACACATTAATTTCTGATGTTATTCTTGCCTTCTTTTACATGAATCTTCTATTTTAATGAAGTGCGGCCTCAATATATATTTAATACATTTTGCAAATATGTATATAATAATATATATTTTTACTAGTCTGAGGTTGGAGTTCATTGAGCAAGCCTGATGTGTCCTTTTAAATGTGTAACTCTCTCCCACCAAATAAATGTTTGGCTTTTACACTGTAGCTCCAGGCTCTGCATTCAGCTCCAGCGCACCAGATATAGGTATGTATCCATAAATTTTCTCACCCCCCGGAGGTGATTTTTCAGTGTGCTGTTTATGGCGTTTGGACAAAGTTGCAAGGAGATAAAGGACAAAAGCCAGCCAGCTTTTTTCATGCAAGTGCGTTGCTAGGAGAGTTTATTAGGATCACTTTCCACTCCACAAATCTGTCCTGAGCGATGAGGATAGCTCTCAGAAGAAGCTATTGCACAATACAGAATATTATCCTGCCTCAAACTCAAGAAGGAATTGAAGATTTTTAGGCAAACATCCCACCAATCAGGCAGCACCCTGTGACCCCGCCCCCCACTCTTCCTCCCTAGCCTTCAGTGGAGAACCCGTGACCAGCAACCAAATAAATTCCACAGGTCAGTGGGCCTTTTATACATCTATCAACCTATCCATCTTCCTATCATTTATCCTGGAGAGGGTCACATGGGGGCCTGGAGCCAATCATAGGCAGCAGAGGGTACATGACTGGGGTACACCCTGGATGGGATGCCAGTACATCACAGGGATACCCATACGACATGGAGAGACACGTAAACCTCAGGAAAACAGAGTGGAGGTGGGATTCAAAGCCCAAACCCTGGACATATGATGCCACAGTGCCTCCCTGTGGGCCTTTCAAGGTCCAGCCACAGGCCTAGACCATGGTGGCAAAGACTGGCCAGTGGCCAACACACAGTGAAAAGTGAGAAAAGTTTATGAATGAAATAGGACTTACAGGTACTACACCAGCAAATCTCTACACATACACCATTTACCCATCAAAGGGTTATACCGCTTAGTGTCTTTCTAGAAACATTGTTCATTCTGGCTTCATATTCATTGTCATAGATTTTATTGTCCGTGCATTCATTCATGTTCAATGTTTACTATGGTTAAGCAATGGTTACCCTAATTAAAATTGATTCGTGTTCAAGCAAAGGGCATCTGTAAAGCCTTAATGGTCCAGGGTGTTTGTGGTTTGTGAGGTCCACGCTGTCATCTTCCTGACTTAGGGGGGGCGGAGCTGCATGGTGTGCCTTTTCAGACTGGATCCCCAGGTGGGTTCGCCCCTACATGGTCGCTCCTCCTCAGCTTCTCAGCACTCACAACCATGCTCATGGGTCATGGCTCATGGTGGGGGGGTGTTGGGTGATGGTGGGGGGCGGGGGCATCCATCTCACTGCTCTGAGTGTGGTGCTTCAGTTACAGGGAACCCGCTTAAAATCTCCCCCCACACGGACACCGTTGACGGGGGTGAGTCCCATCACCAGGACTCCTTGGCCGCTGGCCTCTATTTGTCCTGTGTATGTCCACCTAAAAGGGTTTGGTCGCTATACTCTTTGGGCGTCAACCCAATGCTTAATGCTGATGCCATTGTGATGCCTAACCATTCTTTCTGCTTTGTTATAGTTACTGCTGATCCCCGAGGAACCAATGAAGGTTTCAGTAAGTCTGACCAACTACGTCACGCACACTTCAGGAGTTACTACACAAATAGCAAAAATACTAACAAAGCAGAGAGGAATCAGGTCACACTTTACTTGAGGGGACATGAATAATGTAGTAGTACATGCTTAACTTAATGCTTACTTAACCAGTAACTAAGTGTTAGTTACATACTAATTCCATGTTTATTCATCATTAATAAATCATGACTTCATTCATTTCATTCAGGCACTATATTAGCTAACAATTAACTAATTAGTTAATAATGGTAAGACTTCACTTGGGGGGGGGGGGCAAAAATTACGCGACTCATTTACTACTCAAGAACAAATCATGAACTAATATAAGTTTCTCCATGAAATACATGAACTGTACTGATTGAATAATGATGAATGAGTAAATGTGTACTACTATATTATTCATAACCCCTCAAGTAAAGTTAGCGGGAATCAGTATAAAACCCAACAACGTGTTTATTTCTTGCTATGATGTTTGGCATATAAGCTTTTTTAACAGATGCATTTGATCACAGGGTATCTCTGTTTTAGTAGGTCATCAAGACACTACGATGCAGACCCAGTCAGCTGGTAAGTTTAATGGCAGTTTATTGGAATATCAAGTCCCTGGTCACTTGACTGATGCTTTAGCCAACAGAGAGCTCTGATCATCCCCCCTGCCCGAGCAGTTGATCAATAGCTCTTCGTTTTTTCTCTGTTTTGCCTGCTTTTTTCAGTTCCCGCAGGTGAACAGTACATCACTTCTGGTCAGGGTCCTCAAGGTGAGATCTCTTGTTTTTTAGGCTTGTGTAGATATACTGAATCATGTAAATGAGTATTTCTCAAACCACTCCTCTGGATCCTCCAGGCAGGCCACATGATTTGCTCCCTCCCAGCTCTCAGCACATTCAAAAATAAACCAAACAATCAGCAGCACTGAATGCCTGGGTCTGTTTGGAGACCAGCTGCACAAATTACATTCTGATTATATGGCACATGTGCAAAAATTACCAGGCCTTCATATGACAGGTGTAAACATTTATCCTGATGCTGGCTTTTTGGTACTATACAGACATATACTTACAACTGCAAATTGATAAGCAGATTAGTAGTACGCCTAAAATGTTGATGAGGTGCGTATTGTGACACTCAAAAGTTAGTGATTTGTATAAATTTAACATATACGTATATTAAATAAACATGACTGACTATAAACTGCAAAAAATACCACACCACCAATGTCTTTTTACCTTGTTTATCTACAATATCTAATGTTCATCAGATGTTCTGGCTGCTGAGCCGTCCCTTTCTTCACTGCCACTTGAGTGCTTATTCCTTCCATGATTCACCAAAACAGTCGCGTGTGATGTGCTCCACTAGCTGAAGTTAATAAACATAAGGATACGCTGAATTTGTACAGATTACTAACTTTTGGGTGTCACAATACACATCTGATGAATATTTTAGGCATACTACTAAACTAAATTGTGGGTGTAAGTAAACGTTCGTATAGTACTGAAAAGCCGGTGTCTAGACAAATGTTTATGTCTGTCATCTAAAGCACTGGTGATTATTGCGCATTCGCCATATCGCAATGTGATACACCCCTAGTTATGAGTTGGCAGGGAGCAAAAATGTAGACCAGGAGTAGGGAAACCTGATCCTGGAGTGCCGGTATGCAGCAAGTTTTCTGTCCTACTGATGAGTTACTATCTGCCTGAGATCAGGTGTGGATCATCAGAGACCAGGTAGGATGGAAAACTTTCTGGATGCTGGAATTCCAGGGTCATGGCTGCCAACCTCTACTGCAGACTGTCTGTGGGTCCCTGAGGACTGGTTAGAGAAATGCTGACATAAAACACTAACATTGCATAACATTACATGTTACATGAAACCGAAAAGTGTAATTAAAAGCATAAGGGAATTAATTAGTCAAAAATATAGTTAAAGCTGTTGCAGTTTCTCCAATAAATATGGCTGTCGTCTTCATTCGATTCTGCGATTTATGCTGTGAAACTTGCCAGATGTTTGACATATCGGGTGAAGACTCAAACATGCTAAGGTATAGTATGAATTACAGTGTGTGGCAGCAAGTGCTGGCCCTCACTCTCTGTATTTCACATGCCTTTCGGCTGAAATAACGAAACGTGAGGCCACCATTTCTGTAACCACCCACAGGTGCAGAAAATGTGGAACTGGAGGATACCTGCTGACCTGCACATGAAGCCTCGTGTCAAGATCCTACGCTACAGATTCCAATGCAAGGAAGAGTGGATGGCCAGAGACCCCCTCCACTAGCGACGGGCATTTATGTCCGTTCTGCTGTTTAAACACTAAGATAAAGATCAAGTTCACTAATACAACTGTCCGTGTCTACCCTGCAGTTTACCTTTGTCTTACATTGAAGATTTTGAGGAGGGGAAAAAGATTGCTTTCTTAAGAATGCAGAATGAAAGGTATTGTCATCCTTTCCGACAATGTTTTCACAGTGCCTGCAGATACTGCATTTCTTTTGCTTTTAAAAATATTCAAGAAACATTTATTACTGGTGTGACAGAGAGTTAATTGCCAAATGAGTCATTTTAAAATACGCTTTAATAAATCATCTGTCTACACCCTCAACCTCCATACACATCCTGTTCTCCATCTCATGAGGGCTCAGCTTTTTCATGTTGTTGGGATTTTAATTCAGTGCTGTTATTCCATGTGGGACTTAGGAGTAGTAGCTGGTCAAATTGGTCAACGGGAGGGCTTGCTACATCTCTCCCATCCCCAGTGTCTCTAACGAATTAGATATATTATCCAGTTGCTCATACATAGATGGAGCCTCAAGTAAATGGCATTGAGCCCTTATGTCTCCTGAGCTTTGGATTTGACACCGGTCCAACATGCGAGCATCCTCCCATAGCCTGTAGACATGCTGAGAGACTAAACAGGTGTATGAACTTGTAATGATGTCATTCCAGAGAGAGGCTCCAAGCTCACCTTAACTCGGAAAGGGCTGCACAGTTCTGGGAAATGAATGAACAAATGACATGAGCTTTTTACCTGTGAAACCATGGTAATGGGTTAATTAAGGTGCATTAATGAATGGCTTAACCTTTAGGTGACCTCCATTTATGACAGAAGTAGTAATGGTGGGGTTTTTGACCCATATGCCACAGAAATGTAAAATACCAGTTACATTACTGCTTGTTTGTGATTTTGGGATACAGAATTGACTTGACACATTTCCTCTGGAATGACTACAATTAAAACTTCAACTACTGTAAGGGGACAGACAAGCCCCGGTGTTAGGTGCTTACAACTTGCGTGTTTGCCGTATTTATACTGTACTGCTACTTTTCAAATGTTGTTGGCCATTACAGCTGTACACGTTCTGTTCTTACATGTTTGCATGTAATTTTCACTGAATAAATATACCATACAGTATAGAGGTTTGGTGATTTCAGTCGGGCGACTCCATCCGGTCACAGAGTCTATAGCTGATGTGTTACAGACGTATCGGTGACATAGACCCTAACATGCTCCTCAGAATGGGGCGGCATGGGACCTGGGTTCGAGTCTCCGCCTGGAGCTTGCATGTTCTCCCTGTGTGGTTGTGGGGTTTCCTCCGGGTACTCCGGTTTGTTCAAAGACATGTTGAGGTTAATTAGAGTTACTAAATTGCCCATAGTTGTGCATGTGTGAGTGCGCTGCCACCCCATCCTGGGATATTCCCTGCCAGAAGCATAAGTGGTTTGGAAAATGGATGGATGGATGGAAGGAAGGATATTTCTCAGAATGTCTTTTGAACAAAGGGCAACCTTGTCAGTGTATAGAGCAATTTATTAACCAATAGCCAGAAGCATATTTCTAAATGTTAACCAAGAATACTCTCCCGGTGACGCTGTTAGCCAGTAAAATGAGCATTCGGAGTCCTTCTATCAGAGACTTACTGATATAAGTTACTGACATAACACACAGGAAGGGCAGCCGTCCCACTCTCTGCCTGGAATCCTTAAACAGGAACAGGTCAAAAAGAGGACACAAAGGTTATCAGGAAAATTCTGAGGATATTATAATTCATTTATGGTAAAATGAACACTTTTACAAATAGTGGCAAGGCAAACAGTGAATATATATTTTTAAATTCAGAACTAATAACTTAACAAAAACATAAGTACAAAATTGACTATAATCAATATATACTTAGTGGCCACATTATTAGGTATAACTAATACAATCAGCCTGATCTTCCAAACAGCAAATGTCACTGGGTACACACACCACAGAGACAGGGACAAGATTTCACCTACTGTTCAGTTAAAAATGACAACTGCTATGATGCCTGATATATGAGATTCTGAAAGTGGTGTGACTTGGTGGCAGACAGGGTGATTTTAGATTTAATCTGAGTGCACAACTCATCAGTCCTTAAAGTAGTTCTGGACTCAAATGAGAGTCCATTAATCATACTATGTAGGGGTGCCTAATAAAGTGGCCAATGAGTGTGTTACTTAAAATACAGATTTGCTTTATTACACTATTTTAAAACATCACTCGTGCCTGTATACAGTGATTACAATTCTGTCCATGAATGAAAGTTTATTTGAATAGGAACGTTGGGGAAAAGCACAGATAATTATGAAAAGAAAAAACAGAATAATCTGCTTAATACTTAATATTGAAAACACTTAAAAAGCAAACACAGCTGTTAGGAATCGCAGCTGGACAGACTGGAGGAAGGAGAATCTTAAAAGGTAAGTTGTTTGTGTTTTTGCTGTGCCAACAGAAACAAGAATATAAGAAAATTGGTTAAATAAAACAGCTTTTACAGACTAGTAAAAAGACCTAACCAGTTGTTCTTGCTTATAGAGTTTGTCAGTCTGTCCACACTCCTTCCATTTGATGTCATTCTACACGAACATTTTGAACAAATTAACCCAACTCCTCACCGCAAGGCATTCCCGATGATTATTTTTGAAATATTCAGACCATAATATTTAAAAGTTTGAGACTCTTTTAGGCTTCCTGGAAAATTGGGTCACAGTCGTTTCTACTCAAGGATTTAAACAGTCAGTTTATAGAATCAATTGTCAGTCCTGGAATCATTTTACCGTGGTACTCATAGAATTCACTTCATTCACTTTCACTCCATCTGATAGATAACTGCCAGCACAAATATTTCAGATGTTCTGTTTAATAGGCATAGCAATGACAGCACAATAAATTCAGTATCCAGGGCTTGCATTTCAGCAGTTGTAGTAATCACCCCCCAATGGTCATCCTCAAAACATTCACGCAGGAAATTTGTTCGCTTAAAAATAATTGCCCAGATCTACTGAAAAACCCAACCGTAAATGAGTTAAGTCCCAAAAAAAATGAAAGGCTCAACAGAAACGCTTAAGTATATTAAACAATATTTATGTAAAAATCAAAAATACATTAATATTATTAACACATTGTAAATGTACAAGCAGCACTGGAAAAAAGAAAAAAAAAACTTGAACCACAAAGAACCGGTTTCTTTTATTTT
>JAODKE010000051.1:9459072-9475814 GCA_026779605.1 Mormyrus hasselquistii
CGCCGCTTTTTCCCCCGGCCGCCCCCCCCCCCCCCCCCCCAATGGCCCAGCTAAACAACAAACTACTGACAAACTGGAATTCCCCCATGCCTTTAGGGGCGGAGCCAAAATGCAACTCTCCAGCCAATCAGATTCTTCAGACACCCTGGCGAATCACTCGCATGGCGGTGTGACAATGACAGCCGTAGACCTCGAGTGTGTCTCTGAACGAGCTCAAAGGTCAGGATGGGTCCATCTGCCATATTAGCTAAAGACGGCCTTGCCAAGAGAGGCGTGATGACACCGCGGGGGACAAGTGCCGCATGTGCTGTGAGGGGTGGTACGAAAACAGAAAATGCTGACCCCGGAGGCGCTCTGGGATGAGGGGAAGGACTTGGGATAACACAAGAGATTCCCAACATCTGTGGGGATCTGAAAGACAGAACAACAAAGCAGCAGTTCACAGATTCGACAGGACTGTGGGGCAGCTGCACAGCTGACAAACAGAGAAGCAAAGCCCCTCCCCCCCCAGGCATGCTCAGACGCACAGCAGGCCATGACGGGACACGAAACAAAAGATGTCCCAGGCCAAAAGGTGGGCGGGCCAACGTCTCGCCTCAACTAGTCTCTGATCTGCTAACAACCAGTTGCATGTACTGGGTGGGAATAGAACATGCCTCTGGACCTTTGAGATTGAAGCTGCCCATCACAGTACACAACACGACAAGTCTACAACTGCAGGGAAGCGATATAATGCCGAAATCGGACCATGGCGCAGTCAAGCCGAAACACATACAACAGATGTTGCATCATGGGCCTCATTGCATAAATAAAAACAGTCTGGAGAACTGACTGGAAAACACTGTACAAATAGCACCTACGGAACATGCAAGATCCCAAAGAAATTAGCAGTGTTTTCTGGTAATACTTCAATTGTTCCTCGAATGTGGTGTAATACTTCCATGTGAACCGTAGAGGGCACTAATCATCTGGAACTCTGCCACTGCCAGAAAACGCAACCAGCTATGGCACTGCTAGGGGGAAAAAAAAAGCTTTACGAAATGCACATTAAACTAGAAACCGAATTAATTTTCTTTTATTATGTTTATTTTTGCCCAGTCATGGGTTATTCTCCGCTGTGTGACTGTTATTTCCGGGATAGACTCTGGATCCTTGCAAACCTGCACAGGATAAGTGGGTATGGGAGAATGAATGAATGAACGAATGTTTATTTTTGAAAATTAGTTGGCAAGGAGATTCAGCCATGAATAAGCAGGTCTGATTGCTTGGGTGTCCATGATGGAAAACCACATTCCTGGTGTGAAAAAATGAGATTTACCCAAAACTATTTTACTAGTTGATGCCTATGGCGAAGGAGAAAAAAAAAACAAAAAAGATTGCTAAAATAATAAAAGTCTGAAACGCAGGTTAGACAGGGGGTGCTGTGACTTGCAGTTCTTGATTTCTGGCCCAGGGGCCCTAGGTGTTTGCATTATAGGGGCCTGGTATTCCATCCAGAGTATCCAAAGCTGGTTGGATGCTGGATATGAGGCTGATGGAGATGGATGGATGATGGATGATTTATACACTGTGTGGAAGAAAAATCTGCTATGGGTGCCCTCTGTCCAACACCGACCTGTCACCCTGTCTCAATACACAGCCACATCTGACTAAAAAGCCCCATGTTTGGGTAAACGCATTTAAAGTGATTAAAACATGGCAAACTGGCAGGCTGACGACAGATAATGTCTGCTTCAAAACAACGGACCAGCTCCTTGCTTCAGAGAGCAGGCGGGGAACAAGCAAAGGTGTGGATGTGCTGGATAGGCTGGCCGAGACCACCAAAGAGGGGGAGAGAGAGGCGTGCCTGGTACAACGGCAGGCCGGGGATGTGTGTGTGTGTGTGTGTGTGTGAGTGTGTGTGTCGGGGCAAGGCTCTTACTTGTCTAGGCAGGCCACACTCAGGCACTTGGGCCCCTGCAGCTCAATGGGGGCCGGAGCTGGGGTGGGGGTTGTTGTTGGAGTTGGGGTGGGCTCATTGTCCTGCAGGATGGAGTTGATGAAAGTGGTGGGGGACAGAGGGGTGTCCGCAGGAACACAGACTCCCACCTCGCCCACTGGCTCCACCTCGGGGCTGCAGGCAGGACTGCCAGGCTCCTCCTTAATGTGCACCAGCGGACTCGTCCTGTAGGGGGCGACCAGAGACACCTGCTTCATCCTCACCCTCGAGTCTGCTAAACCTCCTTAAAGATGACCCTGATCACAGAGCTGACGCTTACTGAATTCACCAGCTGGATTAAAAAATACCTCAGCATGCACACACGGCACTGACCTCTCCTCCGTCCACTCATCAGTGATGTCACTGGGGCTAGACTGTGACATGTCAGTAACATCAGAGATGATTGGGCCTGATTTCATAGGATCATCCGACGAGAAGAGGTTTGCCGCCCCAAATGCTGTGGGTGCCTGCAACGTGCAATTAACGACAACATCATGAATAAGGTCAGGAAACAGCATAGATAGCCTTTTAACAAACAGGCACACTCCGGATGCCTAAAATAAAGATGGCTGCCCTACCGAGAAGGCTGAAGTACCCTGCATGTGCTCCAGCGAGTACTGCCGGCTGAACTTGGGCATGGAGTGTGCTGAACTGCTGTCATTCAGCATTAGGGGGCTGTCGAGAGAGCAGGGGTACGTTAAACCCAAAGCCAGCTAGCTGCAGGGCCCAGGGGACTGAGAACGGTGGGGACTTACATCTTCCTTTTCATGCCCAAGACTCTGTTGGACTGAACCAGCGTAATCAGGAACTGGATGAGCTGTGGGGACATGAGGGTGGCGGAGAGAAGGACATTAATGACCCACGGGGCGGTCAAGCCTGACACCGCCAACAAACTACAGAGGAGACTGTAATCACAGCACAGCTGCAATCATCGCTCATTCATGCTGTTAGCCGCTAGAGCCTCACTGCTCAGTGGTTCTGTGTCTGACTGACGGGCGTTTTGCCATCGGTTTACCTTGTTGACGACTTTCTGCTGCTGGGTGTGTTTCTGCCTAAGGGTGGCCACCTCCCTCCAAAGAGCTTCATTCTCCCTATGGAAAAACAGGGTGTACATTCAATTCAATTCAGTTTATTTTTATATAGCGCCCTGCACAACAGAGTTGTCCCAGGGCGCTTTACATGGGTGAAATGAGACACATAAGACAAAAGAAAGACAGAATAGAACATCAAACAGCTGAAATGCCGGGAATCTTATGGTACTGACGACACCGTGACGCTCTAACTTCAGAAACACAGGACACAAGCAAAGTCCTTTTGGGACAATTAGATTGAAATATTTATAACTACAGCTCACTTTTCCAGCAGCCAATGATTTTACACATTTGTGACGTACACCAACACGGAGGGCTGCCATTGGCTATAGGCTGCAGCTCTTACTGGCTGTGTGGCCCAAGAAATTGTTAAGCCCATATTATTGGCCTTCCTTACTTTTCTTTTAGTAGATCATGGACAACACCTCCAACATGTCATCAGGAAAATGAAGGATCAAATTATCTGCTGATTTAGCATTTATCATCATTTGTTCCTATGGGCCGTTACTCTCCACCTTTGGATCACTACCCTCATAGCTACATGCAAAGACCTAAACTCTAAAACTAAGGTCAAACTTAAAGGCAAATATTTTTTTCCTTACCTTCAAGTGACTGAAATTTATCAGTTTAATTTCAGCATTTCAGCTAATCATAAACATGCACTTTCTACATGGACCTCTAGGGGGTGCTAAGCACAACCATGCCGCAGCAACCCCTTTGCACTTTGAGGAATTCTAACAAGGCTGATAAAATGTCCCAGGCTTTTACGGTACAGGAAAACAGGGCACGAAAGATTTGAGGGATACTTCAGAACGTTTATTTTGCTAAGTTAATGGCTATCGAAAGATCTTAGCAGCCTTTATTTATTCAGCCTTTTAGTGGGGCCTTGAAAGCCTTGCCTTCCACCTGGCCCTCTTAAAGTCAGTCCCTGGGCCCTTTTAAAGCTGCCTGCTGTGTGCGCTCATAGGCCGCGCCGTCCTCGGACACACACGGCTTGCATTAAAAACGGGCCCGGACGGCACCGACATAGGCGGACGAGGCGTCCCTCCTCGCTGCATGACGACAGGCACCTTTAAAAACAGCCTTTGCCTTCTCATGACATCCTGTCAGTAGTCTGTAGCTTTTTTTCCCCCATCTGCCTTCTCTTCAGGATTATAGTTTTCCTGTCAATCAAACCACCCAATGAGTTGCATGTGTGAGTTGGGAATAAAACTAAATTCAAATTGATACCATGTGCACCATTATAGGGAAAAAAATAATTGGTTTACAATAATATAGGTCTTTTCAATATGTGGGACAGAGCTTTTAAATAGCCTGGCCTCCAAATCATACACTAATCCTCCACTGAGCCCGTGTCCTCTTAACCATGAAGACACGCGGCAGTGGGTCAAAGGTCATTTGGTGTATAAAATGGCTTTCAGTCAGGCTAAGGTCGGACCAGACTCTAACTCAATACTGCTAAAGAAAAAAGGGAAGGGTAAGCCCGTTTCATTTAGTCTGTACACTCCTCTAACCAGTCAATTATTCGCACCAGTGATTGTTTTGTAAATATTTTATGTGATGCTGAGCTTCCATTTTGTTCAGAATCGATATTTGGAAAAATACGGAGAAACTACTGGGGAGGTGTGCATTTGTTAAAATGGCAAATTTCAAACAGGCATGTATTTTCTGTAGATTTGAAAGGAGAAGCTGAAACGGCTGGCTGATACTGTATTGCCTCCTTGAGATGGCTGGTAACACAACCGGGGTTTGCAAACAGTCACTGATTGATCACTAATCGACAAGAGAGGCAGATTAGCCAATGGCTAATAGTTTTATTGCTAGTAGGTGGTGACTGACCAATGAGGAATGAGCAGATGTGAGAGTGGGGTGGGGGGGCTGCCTCAGATGGGCCGCCCTACATCTTTCTTTACTCACCTCATCAGGTGGCGCTGGTCTTTCCCGTAAAAGTGGTCTGAGAGCCGTGGACGACCACTAATAGCTCGTCAGACTGTCAACTCTTGCCTGACCCCGTGGTGGTGGTGGAAGGGGGGTAGCCTGGGGGTGTTTATGGAGACAGGTGCGGATTCCGAAGCAGCCGGATGCCCCTCCCCCCCCCTTTAGTATCACGTTCCCACCTCCCACACGGGGGTGCATCTGGCTATGCCGATCTCGCTGACGCCTCGCCACAATGTTCAGAAGCGATTGGTGCTCGGTATTAAGTCTGTATTATTAAATCTGGTATTAAGTCCAAAAAAACACAAATGACAAATCAGAAAAGATATAAATATGATGTGTTTAATTTTGGCTGAACCAGGGATTGTGTGCGAGATGCACGCAGAACTGCTCATTGATGACCTAAGTGACCCTGACATCATTTTCCACAGTGGTTCCCCTCAGTCAGACACCCGGCGTGTCAGAGGCATGCCGAGCATGCTAGAGAACAAAACCCATACAGCAAAACAAAGAACCGCCGTCGTTACGAGGGTGACATCATCCGCACGCTGGCTCTTCCGGACGCTCTGTCTGACTTGGGCCTCAGGGGCGGCGCTAACGAGGTGGGAGCTGACACAGGCATGCTGACAGCGCAAGAGCAGCTGGATACTGCTGTGAGCGCTAAAGCACCCATCCTTTTTAGAGCAGTGACTAACCACTGCCACGGCTACACGCTATGGCTAAACGCAGAGACACCGAGCCCTGAACGCGTGCAACTCATGCAGACGCCCTGCTGCATGGATGTTTGTGTTCGTTGAAAAAGGCAGATGTTCAGCAGGGTTTTTAACTTAACCACCAGAACTGTGGATAATGATACTTTATGTGCCAGATGGACATGCATATAGGAATTCTTCAGATTTCACATATCCCATACTACTGTTGAGAGAGCAAACCTTGGGGTCAGAGCGGAGGGTCTGTCATTTTTCCAGCACCCCTGGAACAGCTTCTGGGATTAAGGGCCCAATGGTGAAATGATTATTCTATCAGCCATGGGAATCGAACCGGCAACCTTCTGAACACACTCACAGTCTCCTACGCACTGTCCGCAGCTGTAGGCCAGTTGCGAGAGGGTTGCGGTCACAGCACTCAGACAGATACACACTTAGACAAACAAACCATCCATCAAATTAAACGTAACCAAACACTGTCCAAGCAGCCGACACAATAACCTGCCAACACTACCAGAAAAATCAACTTCCAGCTTAAATCGATTTAGAAACTCCGGCCTGGACCCCAAGCTGTCGATCGCAGCCTCCAGCTTGCCAGCCCCACCCCACCCTGGGAATTCCGGGTCTGGCCACTAGCTTTAAATAAACGGCTTACGTGGCTTTAATGCGACAGACACCGGCTCCCCTGGGAAGTGTCCTCATGTCTGCCATTGCTATTTCTGTCGCGTGACCGAAGGAACGGGACAACCCGAAAACGCAGAACATGACCACATCTCAAGCACAGGCCCGGAGTAACTTGCTGGGGAAGCCCTCGCAATACGGAAGTCCAGCATCCATCACCCTGCTCCAACAAAAAAAAATCTACTGGGAAGCCAATAAACAGATACCTGGTGGGTGAAACCATTAAACAGTTACCGGGGGAAGGGTAAAGCCATGAAAAGGTTACCGCCAGGTTGGTGAAGCCATTAAATGGTTACTGGCTGGATGAAACCATTAAATGATTACTGGGGGGGGGGTGACTTACTGTTTCATGGTGATGATCTTAGAATCAATGGTCTCCTGCTTTTCCCTCATGACCTGCACGTCACTCAGCAGCTTGGACACATCCTCCTGGTTCATCTTAAGGTCCTCGTGCTTAATATTAGACACCTGGGGGAAAAGGCCAGGAAGATGTTTGAAACCTGTTGATGCCTGTCCTGGATCCGGCACATGATATGGAAAAATTGCACGCAGCGTTTCGTTACAGGGCCAGTGGGTCAACCAGCTGGAAGCAGGTGGCCATGGCGTCAGGGAAGAAGAATCTCGTCGGTCCACTTAGAAGGTGGTCAGGCATCAGATTATGTGGTCGCTGGCCTGCCATCCACAACCCACTGGCACTCAGCAGACTACAGCCAAGGATCCGCGAGATTCTCTTATTCCCGTATGGCCTAAGTGGCTAGATGGCAAAGGCATCCATTGGCCCTCCCCTAAGAGTTCGGCACAATGAAGCGGAACGCTAAGCATGGCAACACAAACGCATGCAGATGTGTCACAGGCTCCCACACTTATGGAGTGCAAATGTATTGCTGATGTAGGTGGTATTAAAACCATGAAAGGCAGGTTCAGCTAATCAATGCCTCCAACACGAAACAAATTCATGGACGACTCCAAATGAGGAGAATGAGGGAAAACACAGCAAAAACGACACGAGTTAACACGGCACAACCCACATTCAAGCCCACTTTTCTCAGCAGCCTATTGACATAGCCTGCATACCGGTTACCAATGCGACCCGTGCCCACACTTCAGGGCCAACATGTCCTGGGGATGAACTTTCTCGTTTCCGCCACTCTTAGACGGTGCGAGGTTTGACGGATTGGCACGTACGTTGGTAACCTTCCGCTTGATGTTCTCCAGCAGGTGCTCCTGGCCCCGGATGAAGTAGGGATGCTGGAATTCCGTGTCGTCCTTCTCTGGCTTTACCAGACCCCCCTGCTCGATGTGAACCACTTTGCGAAAGCCGTCTGTTTGGGGGGGGAACACAGCAAAACCTGCTCACTGGCTTGGGCCGTAACAATGCTTCCATTTATGATAAATCATCCAGTTTAATCTGCCCACGTTTAGATTTTAAATTAAATGCCTCAACAATGGGACAAATGAGAAAGAATGAGAGAGAATTTGACAAGAACTCACACATATTGAGCTGCCGCACAAAGCTCGCCATGTTGTTATGCTTGAAGTACTTCGGAAGAACTTCCTTGGAGAATCTTCCTTGGTCAAACACATGGAAGCTGTTACCATTCTGCAAAGAGGAGGAAAACATAAGATGGACATAGAAGAAAATGTAACCACAAGAGAGCACGATAAAACTCTGACTTCAAAAGACTCCATAATTGTCCTCATGTTACATGGAATATATGATTGTATTACGACAAAAATATAAGGGACATAAATTAAGCTTTCAATGTCCCAAACAAACAGAAAGGCTTACAAAGTAGACCCACAGCTATGCTACAATTATGTCCTACAATTACAAACTTCATTAAAATATCACTGCTTATCAGAGTTTGTGTAGCAGACGTGGCCTGATACAGCATATTTCTGAGTTTTATATGCAAACACCCCTGAAATACCGATTTGCCATTACAAAACCTTCAACTTCAGTGTGAATTTGTTTTCGCAGGAAATACCACAGTTCAAGTCCCATGGAGTCTGATGCTTCGATTAGCTGTTTTACTGGATGGCCACGATGTTTGTGTGGAAAAGCACTGTTCAACAACTGATTGAAGCTAAGACGTTTATCCTTCCTTTACAACAGCCCACATCACTGACAGTAATCGATGCAATATTCTCAGTTACTAGCAATCCTACTCTAATTAGGCATTTTAATTAACACCAATCCATATTTCTGGAAGTAAGCACATTAAGGCTAAAACAGCTTTTGTCATCATAACAAAGAGGCCAAGTCACAATTGCAGAAACCGAGCTCTGTCATATCAACACCAAATGTTCTAGAGGCCTACAAATTCACTTTGCCAAAATGGGTTAATGTGCAGGGAAGCCAAATATTACAGTACAATGTTAACCTGCTGTTTGGTGAGTTACACTGTGGAGTGTGACCTGATGGATGGAATATGAAATGTATATCCAGGCTCCACAAATCTGGCCCTCCATTCCAAATACATGCCTTGTTTTAGGTTGTCAGGTAGTTAGTTTATTAATAGCCGATTCTGATTGGCCAGACTTCATACCCAGCTCACAGGTAAAGTAAGTCTTGAAAACCAGCAGTGCTTGGACTTTTAGGACCATGATCTGAACAGCCCTAATATCGATGAATAAAACTGTAAACCTGAGTGAGGGTATGGTAGAGGTAACTGTGCTGCCTCCTCCCTCCAGGGTTATGAGTTCAAATCCCACCTGTGTGTGTGTGTATATATATATATATATAAGATGTGTAAATTGCATGTGCTCTCCATCTCATATTGATTTCCTCCGAAAGACAGTAAGGCCAACTGGGATCCATAATATCCATAACGCGCTTTGCGAGGGACTGATACCACAGCTTTATAATCTACGCAGCCTGAGCTATAGACCCTCTCACATGAGCCTATGCAAGATATGTGATTAGAAAGTAGCTGGGAAACCTTTAGAGAGTGGCTCTGGGATAGCACTCCAGACATATGTCTCCAGGGTAGGGGGTTTGAATCCTGGCTCTGTGTGGAAGATGAAAGTTTTCGCCTTTCCATCCCAATGACCTGCAGTTAGGCTGACTAATGAATCTCTGCCCTATGCTAGCTGGGATTGGCTCCTTTTCCCAGATAAGCAGCGGGAAGGTGGATTCAAGATTTTTATAAAAGACTAACCCTAGAGTTAACCACTAAAACCAAAACAAATTCTTAAAGCAAGAAAGCTTGAGACTCAAAAACATGTTGTGCTGCCATAAGGTTTTGAGGTCATTTCATTACTACAATAAAATAAACAGAAATAAACTGGTAGTGTTGACTTCACAACTTCCCGCTATGGATGCTCTGCACCTGATAGTTGCTAGCAGACAATGTGTAACTGTGCTGCCTGTGGGTCAGAGGAGGACTGGTCTATATAAACAAGCAGAGGCACAAGGAAGGGCGGATGATGATGCAAAAAAGTCACTGTCACTTCAGCCAGGGAACCAGAATAGAGTTTTCGGAGACCCCTTTCTAAAAATGACTCTTCAAGCCAGTGGTTAGGTGCTCGGGGAGCATTTTGTTAGCTTGTGTCGTCGTAGCCTGTATCGTATCCCAATGTTAAAGATAGCTGTTTAACTAAAAAGGAAACAGCTAGTTTAAGGTGTCTGATAACTTTAGGCGAAATTACGGTAATTCTAGCTGACGTTAAACTAGACCGTGACGCACTGGGTTTAACCAGGTTAATAAGATACACGTATGACTTCTTTTGACGGCTCTCACACTTCTTGGGAGATAATAAATTAAGCCATACTGACATTTTTATACGAACATGTAAAAGTGTCCAGTCACCGTGTTCCCCCTGAAAAACTAGCGATGTCACACCTCCTTTTGGCCTTAACGCAAACAAGTGCTTCCTTAAACTGCCACCAACTTAAAATACAATTTACTACGTTTTAAACGGGTAAGGGTGGGGGGTAAACGAACATAATTATGGCACACGAAGAGCTCGTAGCAGTCAGTGTCTGGGTCAGCGGCGCATCACTGTTCCGTGTCGCCGTCCGAGCTGTTTGATCATTTTCTCCAAATTGGTGATTTTTAAATAAAAGTAGCCGGACTGTTTCGGCGGGGGGTGGGTCAGGACGTGGGTCTCCCTCTCGCTTACCGGACTCCAGCAGATGAGCGGGTCGGTGTCTGGATCCTCCACCAAAGTCCAAAGTTTGGTGAGAAAGGCAGGGACATTGCTGCCGCTGAGCAGAACTGTACCGGCACCGCCTCCGAGGTACTCCATGCCCGCACGACGCAGATAATGTCAGGCCACCTCAGAAGTTGCGCGCTACTATAAGAACAAAAAGCAAATCCGAAGTACAAAGGAGCCAAATTCAGCAAAACATCCGCACCCCCGGTACTCCAGCCTAAAGCGATTAGCCAGCTAGCATAGACTATAAAGTGTACGATGCTGCGACCCTGCGCAGTAAAGTTGTCCACTTTCCACTTTTACACAAATTCCTCGGGTCAATCGATCCAGCGACTTTCATCAGCCAAACGGCGAACAGTGGAAATTTCCATCGAAACGACAGTCTTACGAACTGCGTAGAAACGACACAGCGAGCAGCTTCATGGCAGTCGCCATTTTGTGACATCACTACTGGAAAACAAAATGTATTTCATTAATAGTAACAAAATACATAATAAATAAGACATAAGCAGAGAGACACAATCAATACATTTTATGTCAATGGTATTTTAATTAAAATGTATTTTAAAACAATAGCAGCAGTTTATATCTCGTCTGAACTTTAACCCTTACCTAGGGTCCAAAAGCAAAATATAATTTCCGTTTAAACAATACGATATTAAATTATTACAAAAAATAGTACAACATTATCGAGTGTTGTATTGTCCACTGGTAATTTGTAACTGAAATAAATACGTAGTGCGTTTATATGCTAAACTTTGACCTATGCCATTTGACCCGCTGTGGCGCCCACGTGGTTAGCCATCCCTACAGCATGCCTGCATCGCGGTCTGCAATCAAAGAAGACGCTGTGATGGATACGAAAGAGAAAAGTGGCAAAAAAAGAGTTGCCGAAGAGGATGACGATCAGGTATCACGTTCTCTTAAGTGTGCTTCTGGTTTTTTTTTTATCGATGCGGGTTGCCCATATAATTAATTTTTCAGTTATGGACAGTTAAACAGTTAGCTATCCAGCTAACTGGTGCGCACACCACTGCTTATATACTTATTTACTGGTACAGGTATTAAAAACAAAGCATTTAATGTAACCGAATGTAATGTCTGTATGTTATTTGATTTTCTTCACGTTTTTATCTGTCCTTTTTTTGTGTGTATGGACCTGAGTCTGTCAATAAAAGTAATTGAATTGAATGAATATGTATAGGCTTACATCTGGTATACAGAAGCAAAGGACTAAATCGCAGCGTAAACCGGGTTTATAAAGCTTGGTGTCTGCTGTCTCTTTTAAGAATACAGTATTTGTGTTTTCCAGCTGTCTCTCTTCAAAATCGACAAAGATGGATTCCCTGAAAAGTTGGAGAAAGAAGATGATGACGACTTGTCTGACAGTGAAGAGAGTGTGTTTTCAGGGTTGGAGGACTCTGGAAGTGACAGCGATGATGATGATGATGATGATGATGGTGTTGCTGATGATGACGACGCTGAAGATAATGACGATGACGATGATGATGATGATGATGACGATGATGGCACAGTAGAGGAGGCAAAGGACACAGATGAAGAATCACTTGGTAAAGATAACGAAGAAGCCACTAACTTTGAAACATCAACAGAACAGCCCTTCAGTGAAAAGAGAGAAGCCAAACGGCAGGTAAATTCAGGAAAATTCTGTCTACATAAGTTTGTAATAATGACACTTTTGTGTTGCTTCTTTGGAATGTGTTATTTGTATTTATAGTAGTACTTTTTTAGGTACATTTTTTTTCTGTTAACTAGGAAGCAGGTTTTGTACATATAGTCTAATACAAGGGTGTCAAACTCCAGTCTTGGAGGGCCAGAGTAATAATGAGTAAATGGGCATACTGCTTATTAATGAAAGGTAAACATTTAAACAAATATAGCAGCATAGGTATGTCTAGTAGATGCCTATACCTTAATGTACGACAGTTTTGTGCATTACATTTATTTATTGAAAGTGCATTTAAAGTTTGAATTAGGTTATCTGTGTATGTTTGTATTTTAAAAGATCTGGTGTTCTTTAAATGCAGCACATTTTAAGCACAAAACTGACTGACTTAAAGCTTTTCCTCCTGGACTTTAAGATGCTCTGGGGGTGTGCTGGCTCAGAGGGCTGCACTGTGGCCTCATACCCGCTGGGATAGGGGTTTGAATTGTTACCCCACTCTCTTTCCTCTGGGTAGTCTGGTTTTCTCTCGCAGTACACATTTGCATTTAGGTTAATTGGCATTTCTTAATTTACCAAAGTGCATGATTGTGTGTGTGTGTTTTTATATATGGATGGAGCAGCATCCCATCTAGGGTTTAGCCCTGCCTGGGATTGGGTCTAGCCCTCCCCCCCGCAGCCTCGGCCAGTATATCCATTTGGAGGATGGTATGATATGGGATGATATGGTATGGTATAGTATGGGATGGTATAATATGGAATTGGATGGTATGGTATTTCTGCTTCCATCACTGTCATCATCTTCATGAGGCTGCATAATAATGGGGGGAAAAAAAAATCACATTTCCAAGACATTTTTTGAGAGACTGTATAAAACAAGGGGTGACATAGTGGTGCAGTGGTTAGCACTGTTGCCTCACACCTCTGAGACCCAGGTTCGATGGTTACATGTGTGTGGAGTTTGCATGTTCCTGTGTCGGCGTGGGGTTTCCTCCGGGTACACTGGATTCCCCCCGCAGTCCAAAGACATGCTGAGGCTAATTGGAGTTAATAAATTGCCGGTAGGTGTGAATGGTAACAGTGTGTGAGTGTGCCCTGCGATGGGCTGGCCCACTGTCCAGGGTTGTTCCCTGCCTCGTGTCCATTGCTTCCGGGATAGGCTCCGGACCCCCCGCAACCCAATAGGATACAGCGGGTTGGAAAATGAATGAATGTATAAAACAAAAGGAGCTGAAAATTGACTTGAAATTAACTTTAGTGAAATAGAACTTATTATATAGCGATAGTCTGTCAGATAAGTCACTGGTGTTACTGTGAGTTGTGCCAACAGCCACAAAGCAGTGCCGGGAATCACTTGCCTTTGTTCGCGATTTTCTATGGAATCCAAAATATTTCCCTGCAGCGGAAGATGAATGTCTTTCGGTGACCAATCCTTGTTTGCTTTTTTCCTCACTAATTTTGTTGAATTTCTCACATGCGCCACAGACTGCAAGGACGCAAATTATTATGATTGGCTCAGAGACCAAATGCAGAGCTTATGCAAAAGCAGTGGAAACAACCTTCAGACCAATTTATACCAAGATATACTATATAATCTTGAAATGAAACAATCCTTAAAATTGCAAAGCTTGCTTGTTTTTTATGACAGTAAAAATGTTTTAGCATAATTTATTGGTTGTCTCATCCCAGCTGACTTTCACAGTCCTTGCAATGTAACAGTTGCATCTGCATAACATTGATGTCAACATTAAAATTGCACATGATGCAGCTCTAATTGATACAAAATGTTGTATCAAAACTGAAAAAGTGGTAGATTGATAAAATCCTGAGCAGTCTGGGCCTTTGGCATATGGCTTTGACAGCTTGTCAGTTTTAATTTATACAGTCACATTTTTTGTGGTTACACCCTTAATCCTATCACCATTTTTTTTTTCGCTTCACCTCTCCTAGCTCTTATTAAAAATGAGCTCTGTCAAACAACGTCCCTGTGCCCACTATCGCCCCCCTGTGGTCATAGTTCATTTCATGAGAAGTTGTAATCTACTTTACTAAGTCTTGATATTGATATGCATGCTTCTTTTGACATTGAATAGACAATTTGCATTTTGTAGATGCAGTGAATCAGAGAAATACTTTAAAAGTATGTGAATCTCAGTACAGGATACCTGGAATTTTCAGTTTCTATGTTTTTTTTCTTTTTTGCCTGCTTAAAGCTGCCTTTCCATTGAGTGGATATAAATTATTTTTGGCAGTATTGGTTCCCTTGATGAATGGTCTGTTAAACGTATTCTTATACATGACTGTTTTCAAATACCTCTAAGACATGTACACATGGGTCTGTGCCGTAACATGGAAGTTGAAAAAAAGTTACACTGCTGGAGTATTTTAAAATATGATATTTTGCAGTCTCTCTGTTATATTTGCGAGGATTAGGAGCATAAGATTTCCGCAAATGTGAAAATTTGTGACTTGTACTTGGGCCCATTATTAAAGACGCAAAATGAATGGCACTGAAAACTTACTTTGAGAAACATGACATTCCATGGATGGCTAGCACATAACTGAGGCTGTCACGACAGAGATGGGAATTTTTTTATTTTTTTTTATACCAAAAAATTACTTTCAGTGTTAAAGATACAGTATGCACTTATACTAACAAATAACAGTAATTTATGAATTATATGATTTTATGAGATCCAAATCATTTTCAGTATTGTTTGTATATTAATGGTCACTTTTGCTGTCTGGGGTCAGGACCCGTCTGTGAGTTTCTGTGATCTTTTGGCAGGTTTCAAAAACATCCCCATTTAATTGTTCACGGCCATCTTATGAATAACCGAAACCGCAAATGCAAAATTGGCAAATCTGGAGGGGTGAGTGTGGAGTTGGAAATGGTCCTTAAGTGGCTTCAACCTTTTGACAATTACACTGACGAAGCTATTCTACAGTGTTGTGTGGTTTGCATCCTGGATGCTGTTTTGCTTGCTGGGTGGGCTTCTCTCTTACTCTCTGGCCACGACCTGTTGGCATCCTGGACACTGTCCTCTGTCCTGCTAGGTTTCCCTGTTCAGGCCCAGCTTCCAGTATCTGCCCAGAATTTGAATAAATTTCTCCTTTACCAGTTACTGGTATTAAAAAGAGATAATGACAATTTTTTAAACAGGAAAGGGCTGGATGTGTAGGATTAGGTGGATTTTGGCGGAACGTCATGTTTATCCTATTGAAAAGTCCTGGAACTAATTTGGGGCCTTGAAACCCCAATGTCGATGAGCCTTCGTTAGGGGTACAACGCGTCGCCCCTCGCTGATGTTGAATTTGCTCCGCTCCATCTTTTTTTATTATTATTTTTTTTTTTAAATCCGTGGGCTCAGCTGGCGAGGTTCTCCGGCCTGTCAGGCACCCGGCGGCTCACTTTATGGGCCCTGTGGGAGCCCCCGCAGCCGCGTCCCAGCTCTGCTCCAGGAGCATGAGTGGGTGGGGGGCTCAGGTTACCGGTGCTGGCTGTGTCTGTGACACGCGAGCGCCCACGCAGGAAGGCCGTCCTGCAGACATGTCTGATCCACTTCCACCAGCGGAGGGACCTGGCTCTCAGCCCATTAGCTGTGCAAGAGGCCAGACCAGGCAGGGCCCTCGGCCCTATGCTGTGTTGGGGGGGGGGGCGTGGTAGGGCACGGCCCTCAGGCCCTATGCTGTGCAGGGGGTCGGGCACGGCCCTTGGCCCGCATGCTGTGCAGGGGGTTGGGCACGCCCCACGGCCTGTTAGTTGTGCAGGGGTATATTCAGTCCAAACCCGCCCACTTACTCAGGACATGGCCCCGTGTTTTCCTTTCCCAAGTGAACCATAAGCTATAAGCCAGTAGCTTTGAGCGGAAAACCTTGTTCCTGTGTGCTGTTTCTCACGTGTCTGCCCAGGTGATGTTGATAGGCTTGTAGCAGAGTGGGTATATGCCAAATGAGGCTGGTGGGAATTATAGTTTAATAAGTTAACTAAATGCAGTCTTCCTATTTTTTCCTATTTTTTGAGATTCTGTTTGTTGGCTTGTTATTCATCACTGGGGTTTTTGGGGTTTGGGCTGTTCTTGGGGGGGGTGCTGTCCCCATGGGCTGGTGGCCTTTCCACATCATCTGGACAAGTCATCTGGCCCCACATGGTCCCAGGTTTTTTTATTTATTTATTGTTTTTTTTTTTTTTTTTCTGTAAACAGATTGAGCCTGTTATCATCCCTAGACCTCCGCTGTAACACCGCTTAAGGTTGCTGCTCTCCTGTTGGGCCCTGTTGAGTTTTACGCACTACGTATAAGTCCAGACGGTACACAAGCACCCCCTCCCATCCCTGAGCCGGGGGGGGGAGGTTATCGAATGAATCCTCTGTAAAAGTCCTCAGAGCACTAGGGATTGGGGGGGGGGGGGGGGGGGGCCCCTTTTTGGGGGGGGGGTGTTCCCCAGGACCCCCTGGTTTTGGTGTTACTAAAACAAAGGGGGGGAGTGTTTTTGTTTTTTCTTTTCT
>JAODKE010000051.1:9492558-9505328 GCA_026779605.1 Mormyrus hasselquistii
GCAGGCTCGCCTTTTATTTTATGGGGTGTTAAACCCTCCCCCCCCCCCCCCCCATTGGGGACTTTGGAAAAAATAAGTTTGTGGGTTTTTTTTTTTTTTTTTTTTTACCCCGCATGGAAAATTTTGACACAGCAGCACGGTTCCCTTGAAGGAGCACGGCTTTCTGGTGCTGACCGGCACGCAGTCGAGCCGGGGGGACTCACCATCTTCCGCTGGTTGCTGAGGCAGAAGGTGCAGATTTGCTTGGGCTGGGAGATGTCGGCGTCTCGCGCCGGGGAGCCATGGTGGTGGTAGTAGGAGGAGGAGGTATGGCAGGGCTGCCCGTCTCCGCATGCCTCACCCACCAGCAGCACATTGCCCAGGTGTGAGATGTAGCTGGACGCCAGGCGCAGCGTCTCGATCTTGGAGAGTTTACGGTCGGCCGGCTCGGTGGGGATGAGTGTGCGCAGGGCGCTGAAGGCCGTGTTCACGCTGTTGGTGCGGTCGCGCTCGCGGGCGTTGGCCGCGTTCCGTTGCCGGCCTTCGCCCAGTTGCGTCTGTGGTACCACCAGCCGGCTCGCTGCCGACTTCCTCTTCCTGCCCACCTTGAGCTCATACCCGGAGCCATCCATCCGGAAGGACTTGTCGTCGGAGCCCGAGCTCTCGCTGCCGTTCTCCTCGTCCTCGGAGAGCATGTTGATCTCAGCGTAAAGGAAGCGGCCAGGCGCCGGGCGCACCATGGCAAAGGACATCTCCGTGCCGGGCCGGCTCTTGCGTGGCAGGGCGCTTCTCGTGCAGTGTTATCAGTCAGGAAATAACAGTAGCCCCCCCCCCTCTCCTCTCACGTACGGGGCCGGGGAGGCACCGCGTGGCGGTCGGGTGGGACACAAGGGCTCCGCGAGCTACTCCTGCGACCTTACAGCTTTCCTGCTGCTCATGGCTGGGTGGCAAATCTCCCGTGAGACAGCTCTTTTCTTTCTCTCCTCCTGTAAAAGTGGCAGTCTGGCAGGAGGGTGGGGGGGGCCCGGGGGGGGCGGCTCTTTCAGGGTCTGCCTGCCGTCTCTGTTCCCCTCACTCTGCCTCCTGCCTGCTGCTTGGAAACACGTGTGATTTCTGTCCAGGGCTCTCAGTATGGTTAGACTTTATAGCTGGTGGGAGGGTCCGTCACCTCCCCCCCCGCCCCATTTACAGCATATGCAAATCCCAGAGCTGCCTGGCTCAGCCGGAGTGGATCCACTCTCTTACTATCGGTTCTCTTTTAACCCATTAAGTGCCGGCTGTCCTGCGGAGAGGATCCAGTCTGAGTTTTTACTTAGAGCTTCTTATTTTGGATTGTCTCTATTCTGATACCTCGGAGCTTTTTATAACCCCTTCAAAGCACCCAGCATCCTTTGGCTAATAGCCTCTCCTCCCCTACCCAGGGGGAATGCTGATTCCCCCGAAATACTGACAGACACACCTCCCCCCAGGGATTCCAGTGATGTCACTCAATCTTGAAGGGGGAAATCTTACACGTTCATGACATCAGCTTTTGTTTGAACATAAGAACATAAGAAATATACAAATGAGAGGAGGCCATTCGGCCCATCAAGCTCGCTTGGGGAGAACTTAACTAATAGCTCAGAGTTGTTAAAATTTTATCTAGCTCTGATTTAAAGGAACCTAGGTTTGGTATCCTATCGCAATGATGATCGAACAGCTGTATGAAATAGCTCTGATAAAGGACCTTTAACTGTTATTGATGCTTTATCATGAAGGCACGCATGAGATTTTTATAGTTTGCCCGTTATCTGTCTCGTCTCTGCCTTTAGTCATTCTTCTGTGAAGCTGTGATCCTGCAGTCCACTTGCAGAAGTCATAACCGAAACTCATCTTGCCGTGAGATCATTTTGGGTCATCTTTGAAAGCTGCCTGTTTAAAAACATGCAGTCCGTGGTCCTGTATGAGTTTATGCATTTAGTTCTCTTAAACTGATTTTAATTTTCTGGAGACGTTCAGATGTGGGGAAAAAATCTGCATGACACAGCAGAACGCATCAATTTATTGCTGACACGATTAGGCATATAAAGTTTTTTTTTTTTTTTTTTTTATTGTGTATTCTGCCTGGATTCATTGGAAAATCTGAAATAATTTAGCGGCTACCCTTTTTCCAGATCCTTTTATTATTATATGAATATCTGACGTGTAAGGTCAAGCGTCCGTGTGCCGGATTAATGACATAGGCTTCTCCAGTCACGCTCGTCCCGTTTCTCTGCAAATGACACTTTCACTTCAATTAATGACGAGTAAACTCCCTCAGCTGTAAATCAGCTTAAAGCACAGCTGCGCTCGACGGGTCGGCACGAGCCTCCAGGCCGGATCAGCACCTCACATATGCGAACAGAGGTGTTTGGAGCACGTTTGGTGCATTTGATTGGGCCGGTCTGCGGTGCCTGGTGTGTCCTCTCATTTCGCTGCTTCCCTTGCAGTGGGAGGGACTGGTTACTGGCAGTGGGCAGTAATATATATATATTTTTTTTTTTTTAGAATGTAGTGATTAATTGTCATTGTTGACACACCACAGCACACAGTGCACAACAAAGAAATGTGCTTAGGGTACCTCAGTGGTGCCTTACTGGTCGAGGATTTGAACCCGCAATCTTTCAATTACCAGTGCGCTTCCCTATCCAGCAAGCCACCACTGCCCAGCATTCATACTCCCACATTTATAGGGGTGGGCGTACTGCGCCGTGTTTCTTCTAAGGTTCGACTTGGCAAATAAAATATAGCATATTTCATTTTTTATAATTTTATTTAACGCACCGCTAGTTACTGGTTCGTCCTCAAACTTGCACCATCATCACTCCACCCCCCCGTGCTCCGTAATAAATTAACCTTTTCACATGTAATCTTTGTCTTTTATTTATTTGAATTCCAGGATTTATGTGAATGGGATTCAAATTTGGCCATTGTTTTTGTACGTGTCGGATTTTATTTACCAATATCAATGAAGACATAAACGTAAATCCGTCTGTTTTTCTCCACTGACAAGTGTTTTAACACACTTTACTCAAAATAAAACTAATGCAGGATAAAAGAAAAATTAACTACATAGTGAACTATGGCAGTTAATTAGGAATGATGTTTAGTTTAATTCCAAATAAAAGGCATAAAGATTAAAGGGTCATTTTATTAGACACAATAAATCATTTGTTGAGTTTTAAATACAATACTAGTGAAATGTTTTCCTCATGTAGAAATACGTCCGGTTATCTTGTTCCATATATATCCTTTTTTTTCTTTCTTTCAGACCAACTGGAAGGAAATCTAAAATTGTCTGGGTTCCTTTTCCCTGTGAAACCAATTTCGGGCCTGAATTGTTTTACCACTTGCTGTCGATATACTGCTCTCCATGGACCCCGAGTATCAATTTGCTGTGACGTGGAAACATCCACCATCTATTATTCGATACTCGAATCTTGAGGTATATAAAGTAGCACTTTCTGATTTATCTTTGTTTGCGACCCTTCTCTTGATGGAATGCCTTCACGGGATTGGGAAAAGGGTGGTTTTTCATCATTCATTTAGCGAGTCAGCGTATGCTGACCAAAAGAATTTTTTTAAAACAAAATAATTGGGTCTGGAACATTTTGGCATTCAAGCTAAAAGATGGTTAATAAAATAAAAATCCCATGCTGAATTAATCCACACTTGCTTGGAATTGGGGAGAGGGTGAAATCTGCCTAAAGTATAACTTAATGCTCTGCCTTTTGCCAGGCCACCGTTGTAAATAAGAAACCTGTTCTTAATCTGTCTTGCCTGGTTAAATAAAGGTTGATAAAAACAAATAAATAAATAAAATAAAAAAATAAAAATAAAAAAAATTAAATATGAAACTTTCCATTTTCTTAACATTAAAAAAAAAACTGACTGCAGCTGTTGTCTGTAACTTTTCAGTGGCGGTCGATACGTAAAATGACATCTTCCATTAAGCACGTTTTAAGAGTCACAGTGCAGCCTTTAGATGTAACGTTTTGTTACCTCATAAATGCTGACATTTCGGAGTAACAAATGACAATGCTTATTATCTCTGTCTTGGGAGGCCACCCCCCCTCCCCCAGTCTGCCATCTGATTATAATCACTTTGCCGCTCTGACATTTAATCCATACGGCCTGCGGTTTAAAAAACAAATCGCCAAAGCCAGCCGTGGGTCAGAGAGCTGACAGGATATGATCCCCAGCACCAGAGCGGCCAGTGACTGGCCTGACGTGCTGTCCAGGGGGGGGCAGGGGGCTGCAGAGGTGTCTGGAAGTGTCCCCACACTCCTAATTCAAAGCAGATATAGGAGGAGCGCAGCTGAGAATTGCAACCTGTTTTGGGCCCAGGAAAGCAATGCTGTCAATTAAAGGTCAATTAAATGCTGTCACACAAAAGGAAAAATGCAATTAGATCCGTCTTTTGTTCTCGGATGAAATTGCTCTTACTCCAAGTTTTCCACCGTTAAAGTATATTAGGCCTTATTTTATTGTGTTCCCCTGGGCACGCTTACGGGGTATTAAACGTATAAACAGGCTTCCCGGACGACGCGACGGGCTTCTATCTGAGTGCTGCCTTCTGCTGAAAGACTCAATAACACTTACAGAGTTTACATAAGGGGGCGGGGTTCGAGCTGTGCTTTGTACCGCACGCGCGGCTGCACGGTCACCCTGTGGTGCTCTCGCGGGCTGCAGCGTATACGGGTGCATTGAGCATTTTACTGTGTTATAGTAAGGTTTGGGATATTAAACACAATATTTATGTTCCGTTTCTACTATGAGCTGTAAATGCGCCATGAAATGTCTCTATGGAAAGAGGGGGGCACCTGAAAGTTGGTGATCTCCGCTCGGCCCTCTAGCCCCAACAAATGCCCCCCCCCTCCCCCATTCCTGGGGTCCTTCTACTTATGCAAACCAATGAAGAGATTTATTGGGCTGTTCGTCCATGTGCTTGATTGATGTTTAGTGTAGCCCTGTGAGGTTTTGTTGCATCACGGTTAATTTATTTATTTATTTATTTTTTTTAAATCCCAATTGAATATAATTGATTTACTTCATGATGACCCCAAATACTACTACATCAAATTAACACCTGATGGGGCTCAAATACTTAGTAATAACTTAGTAATAACTCAATCACTAATGAAGTACAAATCATGAACAATTATAGTTACATTAATTAATGATGAACAAACTTGGGACAGTATTTCCCTTAAGTTATTTATTACTTGTTTTTTCAGTAGTTCATAAAGGTTTACAGAATTAACAAATGTAACTTCTTGAGAAAAAAGATGTCACGATTCACTAATGATGAATTAACATGAAATCAGTATGTAACTAAGGCTTACATTGTGGTTAATTAATACATAAGTAATAATATAACACTGTATTATTTGTGCCCCATCAAGTAAAGTGTTACCATAACAATAGCTGATATTTTACTGGAAGGTGCTGGAGGACATCATATTTTGAGTTTACGAAGGTGACGTTTGTCTGATTTCTATAAGTTTGCCATATTAGGTTGTCTATAAAATAGATTTGTGATGATGTAATGAAAGTGAAAACCTCCTCTTTGGAATGCTGTGTGGATAGGATTTTTTCTCTTAAGCGGGGCTACACTGGTTTTGGACACTATTCCATAGTCATTTTCCAATTGAGTCTGGCTTCTGTCTCTCTGTCTCTCTCTCTCTGTCTCTTTCTCTCTCTCTCACACACACTCACTCACTCACTAAAACTAACTAAATAACTAGCCGCTCCTCGCCATAAGTCCTTATTGGTCCTGCTCAGCCATCAGCAGGCCTGCATCACAGTTGCGGTCCTGCAGACAGTGACAGTTCTGTTCAGCTCTTGAAGGGTTCCTTGATTACCCTCTACCCCCCCCCCCCCCATCTTTGCCAATTGACATTCACCTGCACCGCTTCTGATTTTTCAATAGATTGTTACATTTTTACCTATGATTTTTGTATCACTTGACCTCTTTTGCTTTATAAGTGCTGTGCTCTCATAGAGCCCGTTAATATAATTTGCTTGAATTCTCTGTAAAACTAACTGTGGTCAAAGCATTTTCCATGGCCAATTTTGTAAATTGAATAAAATTCATCTTTTCTTTGCTTTGGCGGCTAATGTTTTTAGCGCTCGGCTGTGAAATGCTAACAATTAAATCAGCCAGATTTAGGATTTAAAACTAAAAATATTATAGAACCTTTGCGTCACATGTTTAAAAGAAAAAATGTATTCATTTTACAGAGGCACCTTATGAGATCGAAGGTAGAAATCAGAGTCACAGAGGGAGTGTGGAAATGGTCTCTGGTACATGTGAATGTGAACACAAAGACCGTAAGTGAACGGTCTAATCTAAAGACCCCAAAAGCCATGAAGTAATCTAGAGCTGATGCTGTTTTATGATGCAGATGTAGAATGGACATTTGTGACAATTTATGCAGCATGGTAAAACAGTGGTAAAAATCCTCCCACCAATAAAATTTTAATGTCCTCCTTTTAGTCATGGAAAAGAAAATGGGTTGAAATCTGTGGTTTTTCCACTAACTGATTCAAGTTGGGACATTTCATTACGTGTGATTAGACCTAATGGTGATATTGAAGCCATCTGTGGACATACGGTCTTGATGACCATGTCCACAAGGAAATGGCGATAGGAGCAAGACAACCATAACTCGGGCAAGTCCTCATCATGCACAGCGCTCTAGTGCACTGGCCTTTGCTATAATTGGCCTGTTTAATTAGTGTTGAATGAAGACTACAGCATTTTAATGTGGGTTTTAATTTCATATATGGATTTTGCATGTGCGTTGTGCTGCGTCTATTCCCTCCCCGTACCAACCGGTAATTGGGGGGAAGGTGGAATGGCCGGTGGAGGTGGTCCTGAGTTCCGCCTACAGAGACAGCAGTAATGACAGACGGGTGTCGGGGCCGTGTGATGTACAGGTGGTGTAAGGCGAAACCCAGGCCCACCCCCCTTCCTGTCCTGAAAAATCCCGAGCAAACAGACCGTCCATAAACGTCTGGAATATCAAGCACACTTTGCTAATAGACGTCTGCGCTGTACAGAGACCCGGAACGTCGGACCCATAGCGGGAAGCACATCCACGAACAGCTGCTGAAAGCATCACACCGGCCCATTGCCGCCTTCCGGTTTCCCTGCCCCTGTGACGCTGGTTCTGTTTTCACGTGTTAAATCCGGACAGCAGCTATTTTGACAGGCCGCAGGGAAACGGAGCCCCCATCAATCTGTTCCCCGTGATCTCTAATTAGTGGACGACCCGCTGCTGCGATGAACAAACGTGACGCGTGGCGACAGCCATGTTGACATTAACTGTGTTTTATCGCCGTTCGCAGAAGGGCAGCGAAAGACAAGCCCCCATGCTTATTTCTTCCAGAAATATAAAGCAAGAATGAAATTGGTTATTTAAAAATTAAGAATTTTTACGAAATGGATGTCATTTCTCACTAGCTGAAGCCACTTGGGTCCTGGAGAAGGCCATGTGGACACATTGATGTGACATGTTGTTGTACTGCCTCTCCTGGTGGAAACATAACATGGTTTACTAGGGCACATTACAGTGCTGGTGAGAGATGCCCATCTCCTGTTGTGGGGAGTGCTGTGGGGGGCGGGGTGTAGCGCAATTTCGTGTAATAGAGGTTTTAGATAACTGGCTAGTTCTGCTATTCAGGATGCCTGAAATGGGAAAAAAAATAATAATAAAATATGCAACTGGGAAAGAAGTGGCCAGTAGTAATTAATTTGTCCTGTGAGGATGCCAGCTCCACCCCCTTCCATATCCACAAACCCTCAAGGCTTCATAGATATTTTGACAGATGCTTGTTCCAGGCAGCTCTCTCCTTCCAGTTAACCCCAAGAACTGGGAATGTTGTGCTTCCAGGAATGTGCCTCCCTGTCCAAAAAAAACTTTGAAACAAGGCTCCTGACAGCAGGTGTGGGGGGGTGTGTGAAGGGAGCCACTCTGGCAGGTGAAAGTTTGCCGCTTCGGGGGCGTTTCAAGATGTGACCTGGGGAGCGTATCTCTTCTCCCCCGTTCTTGTCTTCCTCCCCTCTCTCCTCCTCCTCCGTCTGTCTTCCCATCTCCCTCTCCTTCCTTTCTAACCTCACAGTTTAGCACAACCATCAGACGTGTTAATCAAGGTCCAAGACTGTTTTTGTTGTATTTTGGTTTTTCTTTTGTGCCGACCTGTGGAGTAAGGACAGGGTTTATTCTCCTGTCACATGGTGAATTCGGTCTTTGCTTTTCCTGCAGCTGATCCATGACGTGCCGCAGCCCTGCTTATGCGGTCGGGGCCGAGAACAAGCAGATCTGGTGTCCATGGGTTACGGAGTTTGCAGTCATGTGATGCGAGCCAGGGAATGTGGACCTGGGGGCCCTCAGCTCAGGGCCTCTAGTTTCCTTGTTGTTGACAAAATATGTCATAGACGGGTTAAAAAAGAAAAAAGAAAAAACACATGCAGCGCCAATTATCACCCTTTCTCACTTTCCCTTGACCCCCCTCCCCCCCAGACAGCCCCAGTTGAATGGGTGCCCTCTCCATCTCCACCACCCCACCCCCCCAACTGCCCCAGTAGGATGGGTACACTCTCCAAGGTGCTTTCCCTCCGTCTAGACGGGCTCCGCTTCTGCCCATTAACCAAATGGGTGTGAGTGGCCCTGCACCCTTTCCTTTGTATTCCCCTTTTCCTTTCCTCCAAAGGGTACAGCAATGATGTAATTCCTGCTTGACAAACTGGAAGGAGCAGCCCTGGGTTCAGCTCAGGAATGCAGGGAAATGCGATACTCTCCGGTAGCTTGAGTCGGAATCATTCAGTCTCCATATTTCACGCTCCATACCGGAGAGGAGAGAGACTTACGGGGCTCCATAAATCCAAACGACAAACCCACATATCTTGAAGCAAAGTTCTGTGTGCTGGAGGATGCTGGAATGATGGGAGTGGCATTTTTGATGTGTCTGAAGCTGCTGCCTTTGTTTTTTTCTTTTGAGATTATAATCACCATAATTTTCAGTGGACGATATTTCTACTTAAAATAGAGAATTCAGTCTATTTTCTTGTCAGCTTGAAATTTTCTCCCTCTTGCAACCGAAACAGCTGAGCTACCTGGACTGGCACCTCCCTCCCCCTTGGAGTCGTGCTTGATGTCCGGGAACGTTCTCTTGGTTTTAACGTCTGTTGAAGCCGTCTGAGGTCGCTGCAGCCCCTTAAAACCGGCCCGCCACGCCTGCATGGTTAATGGCAGAGGCCGTGAATGAGAGTGGTGTCCCAGATTTGGAGCGCTCCTGACGGATGAAACTCCGCCTCCCGGTGATGGTCTGCCGGTAGCTTTCATGCCGCTCCTAGCCACCTAACGGCCGACATTCTCGCCATCTCCCTGTTTTTTTTCGTAATAAAGGATGAAGTCACACTCTTCTTAAATTCCATGCTGCAATCCTCCAGCTATCTGGCAGCCAAGGAATTCATCCTGCGCAGGGGTCAGCAGCGCAGAGGAGCGGAAAAAATGAGGCCGACCGCGGCAGCCGTCTGCCAGCCGCGGCATCCTGTCAGGCCGCCACCGTGGTCTCACTGCTCCGCGAGGCTCCCGGGCCTTCTGCCCACCAGTGCCCCCATTTGGACCCGCTCCCAGCAGCCCAGCACGCCCAACCCGGCTCAGAGAGGGGTCCCTCCACCCCTTGACTCTGCCCATGTCATTTTAGTAGTTTATAATGGTCTGGAGACAGAGAGGAGAGAAGCCTTCACTGCTGGTGTTGTCGTGGTGATGTGTGGTCTCTCCCCCGAATGCTTCTGATAAACATGGGTCAGGGGCGGGGCCATAGGTCAACCTTATTTTGTGTATATTGTGATGAGATCTAATCACTAAAAAAATAATAATAATAAAAAAAAACAAAAAGAAAAATGGGCAGTGGTGACTTAATGGTTTGGGAACACACTTGTAATCTGCCCCACTGCTGCCCAGGACGTGCACCCTGGTGGGTCATCCATATTCTCACGTGTGGTTTTTTATGACAGTAGCAAGACTTTACAAGTTCATTTTACATCCCCCCCTTATATATATATATATATATATATATATATATATACACACACACACACACACACACACATATATAGCGGCTTTTTATAAAGATGAATGCTTCAAAGATACACCATCTTAATCACTGGACCTTACATTTAGTTTTTAATTCATGAATATTTCCTTTACTTGTAGCCATGTTCTGTATAGTCTGTGGATGGATGGATTTCTGTACATTTTTAGTTTCTCTCCAGCTATGCCTCCCCTCTGTGACCTCCTTTTATTTGATTGACCTCCTCATTTCGGCGAGTCTGCCCTCACCGTGAGCGTTTCCGGCCCATCGGTCAGGGGCCATGTGGCACGCCGCACACCGTGTCCTTGTCTCTGTCGGAAAAACGTCTGCCGAGGAGATGATGGCGAAAGCAGGTGCTGGCTGACGGTTTTGTACGGCCCGCTTCCTCCCCGAGGGCGAGTGAGGGGGTGAGACTCCTCGCCGCAGGAAATTCTATACGGGCCGGGGTCCCGTCGTCGGCTCTGCGTGGCCGAGGCTGCCCTGTACACACGGCAGCCAGTCGAGGGAAGCGGGGGCCACAAGGTCAGGAGACGGTGTTGCTACCGGCCACTAGGGGGCGGGGCGGAGCATGCCAGGTGCACCCTGTCACCCTGGGACCCCTCGTCGTCTGACACATGGAGCGGGGCGTCTGAGGCAAAGCCCATCTGGAGCGGATCCTTCCAGGGGGCAGGCGGGGGTGACCTTTCGGAAACGTATACCTCTACATCACATCCAGAAGGTCGGGTTTCCAAGCAGGAAATGTCATATTAGTGCTGATGGTCTGGCCTTCATTTTTTCTCTTTAATATTTTGTTCATGGCCGCTGGTTCTGAATTCCATGCTGGGACAAGGAGACCTTCGGCTGGTCACTGTGTCCTGGACATGCCCCCCAACACATCTCATCTAGGTGTAAAAGGCACACGCCACAGACATGGGCTGTCCAGTGTGGGGCCTGTTTGGATGTGATGTCGCCCCCACCCCCCCCCTCCCAGTCTCCATTCAGAATCGCAGCTTTTAGTCTGCAGTCTGCCTCACATGCAGGTGTGTCTGTTCCTGATTGGCTCTACAGAGGCTCTGATGCAGCCAGTAATTGCTCCAGTGTGCCTGATCAGCGTGCCGGGCTTGGGCGAGGTGTGCAGGAGGCTCTCGGCGCAGGTGTCACGAGGATGGCTTTGGTAAACTGGGCTGTGGGTGCATTAGAACCGAGGCGCTACTAACCTCCAGTGGATCCCGGTTTTTTCAGGACATCCGCAACACTGTGGGGAACATCCCCATGGAGTGGTACCAGGACTACCCTCACATCGGGTATGACCTGGATGGGAAGAAGATATACAAGCCCATCAGGAACAAGGACGAGTTGGACGAGTTCTTGGACAAGATGGAGAATCCGGATTACTGGTGGGTGGCTGGGGCTGGCCGACCGCTCTTCTTTTGCCTTTGGGATCATGGGATTGTTGCATCCTCAGTGCTGACCCCCCTTCCCCCAACAGGCGCACGGTCCATGACAGAATGACCGGCACAGACATCCGGCTCTCAGACGAGCAGGTGGACCTCGTACACCGTCTGCAGAGGGGACACTTCGGGGACGCAAGCTTCAACGAGTATGAGGTAACCCCTCCACCCCCCCGTCTGCCTCCATGCCCTCAGGCTTTTAGTCTGTGCAGGATTTTATTGGCCTAACCTCAAAAAACTGCTCTCCTCCGCATAGGTTCCCACATAAGCTAACCTCAGCCTGCACTCCCCATCTGTGCACCAAACGAAGGCGCTCTCACACTCCCTAGCCAGGGCGGGGGTGGGGGGGGGTTCTTGCTTGTTTGTTAAGAATTAATTTCTCAGCTGTTTGCTTGAGCCGAGCCGTGTCACAGTCACGCTTTACGAGAACGCGTAAAGGCGTCCCCCGTTATGTCATACATCAAGCAGGGATTACGAGGCAGCTTTCATTAACACAAACATTGCCCATAAAACCCTACCTCTCTTAACTTGCCGGAAATATGAGTAATACTTCAGAAAAGAGCATTTAACCAGCAGCTTAAAATTTCATTCTGGGCTATTAGGAACGCAATACAAGGATCCTTAAACATATTAGCTACCTGCAAATTCGTTTTGCCGCCTCCGCAGGATGTGTAACGTTACAGGAGTGTCTCAAAGGTCCTGACACAACAAATGTTCTCATCTGTGTCGCGTGTGGGTTTGAGCTGGGCTGCCGGGGGAGGTGGGGGATGCTGTGTAAAACAGACCTTATTCTGACTCTCCCTGCCCCCAGCCCTATGTAGATTTCTTCTCCAGCGAGATGATGATCCACCCAGTGACGAACAGGCCGGCAGATAAGAGAAGCTTCATCCCATCACTCATCGAGAAGGAGAAGGTGAGGAGTGTGTCACGGAACACAATAAGTGGTGCTCTAATATGGCGGCAGGCTTAGCCTGGGGACTCCCGTACGGCTGATCTGGCAGCTCGCAGATATGACCTCGAGATGATGTTTGATGGGTCGAGCTGACGAAGACCAACCATTTAGGCCGGTGCTGCTCGTCGTGGTTCTGCTATGTCTGGAAATTGCCATAATCGGATCTGTCTCTGGTTTCATTGTGTCTGCCCACATAAGAACATAAGAACAATACAAATGAGAGGAGGCCATTCGGCCCATCAAGCTCGCTTGGGGAGAACTTAACTAATAGCTCAGAGTTGTTAAAA
>JAODKE010000051.1:9505428-9515928 GCA_026779605.1 Mormyrus hasselquistii
AGACTTAGATATTCTTGCTTTATTCTATCATCATCAGTTAATTTACATTTCTGGAACAAAGCCCTTTTCCTCCTTACGTTATACTTTATTTTCCTAGTAAACCATCTAGGTTGCAATTTCCTAGATTTATTCTTGCTGGAAACAGGTATGAAGTCCCACGCTTCCAAATCTGTGACCTACTATATTCTCCATGGGTTAGAAGCCCAGAGCATGAAGCTTCATTTTACAAGCCTTGTTGTGTTTCTTATTGTTTTTGTTGATGTTGTTGTTGTTGTTGTTCTTATTGGTATAAGCCTGCCATTCTGTGTGTATTGTTTTTAATGTCGGAAATTTTTGAAGTGGTCATAAATGGGCTAGGAATGATACAAAATTTTCACGTTTCAACTGTTTTGACCCTTAACAGCTCCCATATGTGTTGTATTAGCCATAATGATTCCCACATAGTTCTCAGTGTAGAGCCTGACGTGCAGCGCTTTCAGAAATAAGATGTGACCCAAGGTGAAGTTGCTGGGTTTTTCCCTGTATGGCAGCGGCTGAGGAATCCGTTTAGTTTTCTCTGGGCTTTTCAACCTGGGTTTAGCCAGAGTTGCCCTGGTGGACCTCCTGCTTCTCACGTTGTTTCCAAGATCCGCCCTCATCCCCGGTGTCTTGCAGGTGTCCAGGCTGGTCCACGCCATTAAGATGGGTTGGATAAAGCCCCGGCAGCCAAAGGAGAGTGGTCTGCAGCTCTATGACCTGTGGGCCAAGGAGGATCCCAACAGCATCCTGGGTCGACACAAGATGCATGTTCCAGCACCCAAGATCAAGCTGCCGGGCCATGAGGAGTCCTACAACCCACCGCCGGAGTACCTACTTACAGAGGAGGAGGTGCGGTGCCCCCCGCCGCAGCAGTTAAAGCAGCAGCGCAGTGTGAAATCACCATGCCCACTCAGCCATCATCATTAGTAATGCTCACTCCCCCTAACCTTTGACCGTAGATTGTAGCAAAGGTGACAGTACAACGTGACCCAGTATACAGTTGTAGTGGGCCTATCCTAGGACGCCCAGGATTGTGACACGTGATTCAGTGTCCCCATGGCTCTTTCTCTCTTCTCTTCCTTCTCCAGAAACTGGCATGGGAGCAGCAGGACCCCGAGGAGCGGAAGCTGAATTTTCTTCCCCAGAGGTTTGCCTGCCTCCGCACCGTGCCTGCCTACACGCGGTTCATCCACGAGCGCTTCGAACGCTGCCTCGACCTCTATCTCTGCCCCCGTCAGCGCAAGATGAGGGTGAGCCCCCCCCCTCCGGCCACTCCGTATCATCTTTCCCAGTTTTCCGGCCAAGTCCTGCTCAGTTTTCCCTTTTTGCCCTCAGGTCAATGTCGATCCAGAGGACCTTATCCCAAAACTACCAAAGCCCAGGGACCTTCAGCCGTTCCCCACGGTGCAGTCACTGGTGAGTCCTGCAATGAGTAAACGGCACTGGAATGGGATTTCTCAAAGCCTGGTTTAGTGCCGAATGGTGCTGGGGTGCATGTACGCTCACACTTTGAGGGATGTGTGTGAACCACACTCCTCTCCAGCCACAGCTTCTAAAAAGCTGCTGGTTTCCATGTGTTTGTGCTCATATCCCTTTAATTAGGGAGGATGGTTTTTGCAGCACTGCTCTGCCCACTCTACCCTGACAGTAACTGCGCTGGACTGCTCCTGATGGGGCCTGACCATGCCTGACTGTGCCTGAGTGGGCCTGACTCTTCGAGACCGGGCTTGACTGGGTCTGACTATACCTGATTGGGTCTGGCTGTTCCTTATTGGGCCTGAATCTGCCTGATTGGGCTTGAACGCGCCTGATTGAGAATGTCTGTGCATGATTATTAACTGCTCATTATCTCTCCAAATGATTGCTCCTGATCATACCTGATTGCACCGTCTGGTGTTTGACTGATCACTCATAACTGTTGTGGGCAGTGGTGGCTTGATGGTTAGGGAAGTACACTTGTAATCGAAAGATTGCAGGTTTGAATCCCCGACCAGCAAGGCACCACTAAAGTACCCTGAGCAAGGTACTGCCCCCAAGCACTGCTCCCCGGGTGCTGAATTAGCTCCCCCCTGCTATGTCATGAAAGTCACATATGGGTTAAATGCAGAGGACACATTTCGTTGTTGCGCCCCGTGTGCTGTGCTGTGCTGTGCTGTGTTAACAATGACCACTGATCACCAAATTCCTCGTCACACCTGATCACAACTAACTACTCCTGACCACTCTGGACTGCTCCTGATTGTCCTTAACTACTCCTAACATAATTATGCCTTACTGTTCCAATAATAAGATCAATAACTGATCTTGACCACTACTGACTGCACCGTATCTACTTGTTCCTGACCATTCCTGATCTCAACTAACCACTCCTCATTAGTCTTGATTGTGCCTGACTGCTCCTCATTGCTCCTGCCTGCTTCTGATTGTGCCTAATTGCTCCTAACCGCTACTGATCATGCACAATTGCTCTTGCCTGCTCCTGATCATTGCTAACTGCTCCTGACTGGATCTGATCACACCTAACTATTCCACATCGCTCCTGTACATGCCTACCTGCTCCACATCGCTCCTGATCATGCCTACCTGCTCTTCATTGCTCCTGATCATGCCTACCTGATTTTGACTGCTCCTGTTCACACCTGACTGCTCCTGTTCATGCCTACCTGCTCTTCATTGCTCCTGATCATGCCTACCTGATTTTGACTGCTTCTGTTCACACCTGACTGCTCCTGATCATGACTGCTCCTCTCGTCACTTGTCACCAGGTATACCGAGGCCATTCTAATCTGGTACGCTGCATTAGCGTGTCTCCTAGTGGGCAGTGGCTAGCTTCTGGTAAGTGCCCCCTTCCCGAGTCCTTGTCACTCCCTGGGGCTGCCTCTGCATCACTGTGGTCTCCCACAGTCTCAGTGGTAACTGACTGGCCATTTAAATCATCTTTGCAACACAAGCCATGATGCCACGTCATTGGCGCCAAGATCCGCATTTTGAGGATGGTGAGTGGTGGAGGGGAGTGGCCACCTAGAGAATGAGAGGGGGTTGGGTTACATTTTTGGGTTTGCCAGCCAATAGTCTTAGTTGCTTCCCGGGGCCCCTCTCTTTTTTTTAAAATTTTTTTTATGGTGCTTGGCAGCTAACCTGCAGCGACTGTGCCTTCCTGAAACCCTGAAAACATTTACGACCCTACATTAAATGTTTGTAGATCATTTATAGTCAAATTTGCGCAGGTGATTTTGTAAGGGGGTAAAATAAACAGTCAACATGAAATGTATTTAATTTATATTTCCCAGTTGCATTTCCCAGAGCTCTTAAACAGGAGGGTGGCTTTCAGTGGGGTAGGTGGTAATGGTGCCCCTTTTCCATAAAACTCAGAATGGAAAGCAAGCAGTGTACGTATATGGGCCGGTAGACTGTGGGACTGTGTAGCAGAGAAATTAACCTTATTGCTGATATGGAATTTGGTCTTTCTCCTCCTTAACTTTTCTTATGGCAAAAAAATGAGTAGTAAAAGGATATTGGTAATCAGGAATTCACCTCTGACACTGTGGCTTTCCAGCCGCGAAACCTGGTTTGACCTCTGCCATAAGGGAAGGTCGATGGCAGGGAAACCCTCCTTTCAGGCTTAGCGATGTCGGGTAATTCTTCGCATCAGAGTGTAATGGATGGCCAGGGTACTGCGGATTGTGTTTCTGTGTCATTTTCCGTCCTGGAGGTGGGCCTCTCATTCATTTACCTTCTGAGGTGGACGTCTTGTGGGGTTCACAGTCTGTGAAATGCATGCCATCTGAGAAATGACAAATTACCTGTCTGTTATCACAAGTCATTCATCCCCCCCCCCTTGTTATGCAGGCCTGTCAAGCATTGCCCCCCCCTCCCCCCCTAGAGTAATCACTGTACAATCACAGTACCAATCAAAATCCGCCCTAGCGTTCACTCAGCTAGATGTCAGTAATCCCGGCTCTCCAACCAGCACTGTCTTGCCAACCTCCTGATCTCTCCAGATTCCTCCCGGGATTCTCGCAGACCCCTTGGTGTTTTGGTTGGCGGGTGCAGGAATTGAAGGTATAGGCCCTTCATGTAGGGGGGTAGCAGCTCTCCAATAACATCCGGTCGGTTCTGACAAGGTACCAGTGCCACGCCTGGCAAGGAACCCTGGCTGCAGAACAAACAGATTTATACGGTTTTATCCTGTGAAAGAAAGCTCCAACGTTCAGGAAAACAGGTGCACGCTAATATCAGTTGAGGGCAGATGTTCCCTTCCCACCCCCTCTGAAAAAAAAGGTGGGGCCCATCTATCGTCATGCGGGGCATCTGATGATGAGAAACGGGCTGGTGGGAGCTGGCAGTAATTAAAGCGACAAGTATTCCATAACAAAGGACTTCATAAAGCACAGACAGAAAACCACTACAGTCGCTGCAAGTCCTTTGTCTTTCAATAAAGTATATTAAAGCACAAATAAAACACTCGTTCCCACAGTAACTGTGCAAGTTGACAACCTCCCAGGAATTTATACATTAAATAATGAATTATTTCTCCCCCACCCCACCTCCCCAACAGCTCTGCAGTTGTTTTCCAATCGTGTGAAATTTTGAAATAATTAGTTCCGTATCGGCCAGGGGCCTGCACGCAGTAGAGGGATGTTAATAAAACATGCCGGAGCTCTTTGAAGACCCTCCAAGCTCGCTCTGCCTTGGTTGTCTCGCTGGCGCTGTTTGTCGCTCCGAGCAAGATGCCGGAGTTGTATCCGACATCCCTTGAATTGAGCTGGAGAGGGCCGTGAAGTCGCAGAGCCAATAGCAATAAACCTGAACTATTTCCATATAAATTTGTATAACGGGAAAGTTCAGCAACGCCATAAAACAATTTGCTGGTTGTCATATTTCTCCGGACAGCGAGCGGCTCCGTTCCCAAGTGCTCGCTCTCAGGTTCGGGCCGTGCAGACGCCAGATTAACGGGCCTTGCTCTGGGATTTTTGCGTGTGGCCGTTTTTGTTACTCACGCACTCAGAGCCAGTGACAAACAAGCACTCCCATTCCAGCATGCATTCCAGGTAGTTGTGCGGATGGATGGGAATCCTCTGTCCTGCAACGGCGGCATTCAGTTTTACCGACTCTCGGCCCAAACCCTCGCATAGAGTTCCGTGGTATGGGGGGGGCAAGGTTCCTCGAAAGCAGAAGGCCGCTGACTTCCATGCAAGCACTGAGTTGGATTGTTTCAGAGAGCAGCAACTTTGCAAATTGTTGTTTTTATTCTTTTTTTTCCTCTCCCCTTCATTTTGAAACACCTATTCGTCTCTCTGTCACAGTTTTTATCCCAGGCACGCTTCTGGGTCCTAGAGTCCCACGGGCATGAGCCCTTTTAAAAGTGTCAGGCGTTCCGATGATTTACAGAGCTGGTGGAGTGAATGACACGTCAGGAAGGGCAGCCGTGGGGCTCGACCTGATCTGAGGAAGTTCCTGGCTGCCCTCGCCACCACTCAAATACAGAAGGGTGTAATAACAGAACAGTTGCTTAGAGACACAACTACAAATTTCCGGAGCTATGAAAAGGTAACTGAGGGTCAGAGGCAGGCTGTGGAAGACAGTCTGTCCCTTACAGTCACGACAGCGACAGTGTGGCCCACAGCCCAGGCCTTTTGGCTCCACTGTACATGTCATGACTGTAAGGTCCATTTGTACTTGAGAGAATGGATGAAAATTTAGCTCCTCATTTCCATTCTGATTGGTTTGTCGTGTCCGTCTGTCCTCCTCCTGCCCCTGTTTCTCTCATCGCTAAACAAACCAGCCACTCGTTATGTCGCTAAGCCCTGCCAGACACAGACCTTAGCGTCACTTGTCGAAAAACATAATAAGGTGGCATTTGGATGCCATAAAACTGGAAAAAAAAAGCACGTTTAAACTAAACAGTTGGGCGGGAGGGGGATCTTTACGGCCCAAAACCACGGCACGCGCTACAAAGGAGCATAAATCTCACCCCCTACCCAACTATTTTGAGCGTTTTCATATTTTCCACAGTCTCATGCCCATGCTTGAAAACTGTCGTGCTGACGACAGGATGTGTCCAGTTTCGCCCCTTTTTCGGCAGAGTGGCACAGGAGCCTGGCCGGAGCTGCCCTGTTTGCCTCCGTCGCCGTTTCCACGGCCAACCACAGCTATGTGTGCCAGACGGGGCTCACAAACCGCCAGCGGGACATGGCCTCAGGAGCACCATCTTTCTATATCTGTCACCCGGCAGCTTAATACTTAAAAAGTGATTATGGTTTCTGGGAAGCTACACCCCACCCTGCGCCAGCGAAGGCGCTGGGCACGCGAGGCCTTTCCCACTTGTCCACGCCATCCTAGCTGGCTGTGTAGGTATGGACATGATGGAGACGGCGGGAAATGGGCATCGAGGCAGGCTCATGGCTTAAAGCATCATGGTAGATAATAAAACACAAATTGGTGCCAATATATGAATTAAACAGGCTAATTCCATTTGAGGACTGCTACATATAGATAGGTGTCAGCACATTAAGTAATGAGTATTTGTCAGAATAGTATCACTAATCACTAATACACGAAATGACAATAAAGTGATGGTTTTTGCATGTCTTGGCGTGTTCAGGAACAAAAATGCATCCCTTTTTCTCCTTGTATCTGCTTGAATTGAACTGGTGTATGTTGGGATCTTCCAGTGTAGTATTTGTAAAGAGGTACTCTGCCCAAGACCTCAAGGTGGGTGATAAATGGCATGTCTGCTTGGCCTCCCGCTCCATTCTACAGTCCATTGTTTCTGCCTCGCCATCAGGCTCTCTTCCACCCCATTGACGGCTCCTTCAGCGCTAACCTAAAACAGATTGTATTTCTTATTGTCTGCTGCCAGACGTGCATCCTTGACCTCTTACTGTAAGTGAAATGTCACAAGTACGACTCACCGGATGCCATTTATACTACAACTGTAGTGAGATGTACCAGATTTTTACTTTCTCCCTTGGTGGTAAATGATGCCATGACTTCAGGTTCACATCAAAGGCTGTGGACGGACGCCTTTGACTCAAAGATGTTCCCCCTTGGTTTCAGGCTCTGATGACTGCACTGTGCGGCTCTGGGAGGTATGCACGGGCCGCTGCATGAAGACCATAGAGGTTGGGGGAGCAGTGAAGAGCATCGCTTGGAACCCTAACCCAGCCATCTGCCTGGTTGCCCTTTCCTTGTAAGAATCTCTTACCCTATGGCAGTGTTTTCCAATCAAGCTCTCAGAGACCCACAGACAGTGCACATTTTTGCTGAGAACTGGGAGGAAGCAAAAACGTGGACTGTCTAGCAAGGACCTAGGAGGGAGCAACAATGTGGAGGCCCCCCGAGGACTGGGTTGGGAAACACTGCCCTGTGGTGCTTGTACTACAGTAGAACACTTTCATGTTATTTTAGCCTCTCTCTCCTGAAAAAGACAAGCATAATTAGACAAACCCTGAAGAGATATACATACTCCTGTGAGGGGGTAATGTACTTACCCCACTGTCCTGGCTTCCTTGCGTTTGTCAGCAACCAGACAGCGTTGTTGCTGAACCCCGGATTAGGAGACAAGCTGGTGTGCAGCACGACGGACCAGCTCATCGCCTCCTACGTGGAGCCTGAGGAGGAGAAGGAGCAGTCCGTGCAGTGGCTGCTTCCCGAGGACCAGGATGTAGAGAAAGGTGTCCGTCTTATCATCAACCATCCCAAGGTACCACCGGAGCTCTGTTGGGAAAACTAGGTTATCCTGGCTCTGTAAGGAGATATCACATTAATTTTTTTGGTGTTCTTTTCACACCGGTTTTTGTTTTTGCTTGTACAGTCTGTCCGGCAATTGACCTGGCACAGCAAGGGTGACTACCTGGCTAGTGTCATGCCAGACAACAGCAACACGCAGGTGCTGATCCACCAAATAACCAAGCGACGATCTCAGAACCCTTTCCGCAAGAACAAAGGCCTGGTCCAGTGCGTGTCCTTCCACCCCATCCGGCCTTACTTCTTCGTGGCAACGCAGCGGTACATTCGCATCTACAACCTCATCAAGCAGGAGCTCATGAAGAAGCTTTCAGCCAACTGCAAATGGATCTCCAGCATGGCCATTCACCCAGCAGGTTGGTGTGCTGGTTTTAACATTAGGTTGGGTTTTGTCTCTAAGTGTTGACTCATGTTGGGTTTTAGGTAGGCTGGATGTTCTGCAAAACAGCCTCGTGTCATCCCTTACTCATTCTGGTCATACTTCATGTCATTTCAGTCAAAACACTTACCATATCTTAGGAAAAACTTGCAAAGGGCTTTGCATGTTTGTGTATTTATTCAAGATTTTCTAATTAGTTGAAAAAACACAGGTCTATTATGTCACATGTTGGGGAGAGACCCCCCTGCCACTTCTCTATGTTATTATGCATTGATTAGCTTGGACATGTGTTAGCATGCTCGCGGTAAACTTTAACCAGGCTGACTCATTTCTAAAGGCGACAACGTGATCTGTGGCAGTTATGACAGCCGGCTGGCATGGTTTGATTTAGACCTCTCCACAAAGCCGTACAAAGTCCTTCGGTGAGTAAGTCGTCTAAGTTTTAAATGGATTTTAATTTCCCAATTTAGGGAAAAGGATTAGTAAGCAAGGCCTGCCTTTCGTTGACCCTGACTTGGTCTATCATGTGACAGGCACCATAAGAAGGCCCTGAGAGGGGTGGCGTTCCACAAGACCTACCCTCTCTTCGCCTCCGCCTCAGATGATGGCAGCGTGATTGTCTGCCACGGCATGGTGTACAAGTGAGTCTTTCGGCCCAATGACATTTGTGCTGCCTCTCAGTCTCCACCAGGAATGTTCCTCAAATCCTGTGGTCTGAACTGGGCTTGAGGGTTGTTCATTTTTAAGGGTTACAGTAGAAGGGCCCCATGTCCAGGCCCTCAAAGATCCTCATATCCAAACTGTTATGTTGTGTTTTTCCAGTTTGGACGTTTTCTGTTTTTTTTTTTTTGGCTGAACCACTCAAACCAATTTTCCAATATTGTACTTTTCCTTGAAATTATACCCTACGCTGCTGTAAAACTCAAGTTTAAAAACCATTCTCCGTGCCAAATTGTAATGAGATAGGACTTCCAGCAGTTCGTGCCAATCATAAAGGTCTGACCTTGTCACTGTCCGTCCATCTGTCTCCATAGTGATCTGCTCCAGAACCCCCTCATCGTCCCGGTGAAGGTGCTTAAGGGACATACAATCACCCAAGACCTGGGAGTTCTGGATGTGGCCTTCCACCCGTCCCAGCCATGGATCTTCTCCTCCGGAGCCGATCACACCGTTCGCCTCTTCACCTAGACCGAGTCCTCTTTTTCACCACCCCCCCCCACCGTATCCTTGGAACCCAGAGGCCTGATTAACATGTTGCAACAGAAATTCCTCTTCATGCCAGCCCCCCGTCGCAGAAGAGCAGAAAAAGCCGTATAATTGATTCTTTGTCCTAATACTAGTGCATCGGCACAGTCAGAAAGTGTTCAGGAGCTGTCAGCTTGACCCAGCGTTGCTGCAGACGAGACGCATGTGCCGCACTGGGCTCTCGGACTTACTATGAAAAATGTGATGTTCACCGTAAGTCCTGCCAATAGAAACAGCTACAGTGAGCAGAACTGAACTTGTCCTAAATGACTGCTGTCCAGCAAATGGATGTACTTGTTCCCTCTTTAATTTGAAAAGGAAAAGGCCTCAATTAGCAGGCTTGGGGTCACTGATAGGATTCGGCTGATGATGGATTGTTTTTAACCCTGGAGTTTAAGCGTTTTTTTTCCTGTAATGGAAGGTTTTTTTCTTTTTTTTTTTATTAAACTCTCTTCCATAAAGTGTCAAGTGTGCATTTGTATTTTTTGTTATCGTAGTGCAGTGAATCAAAGTGGCTAAAATTAAAGAAATATATACACGTGTGAAGTAGTTCAGGAGCACCACTCATTTATTATTATAATAATAATAATACATTTTATTTGTGGGCGCCTTTCAAAACTCTCAAGGTCACCTTACAAGATAAAAACACACAGTACAAAAGATAAAACAATACAATAACAAATAAATAAAAGAACAAAATACACTGCTCAAAAAAATTAACGGAACACTTTTTAATCAGAGTATAGCATCAAGTCAGTTAAACTTCTGGAATATTGATCTAGTGAATTAAGTAGCAGAGGGGGTTGTTAATCAGTTTAGTTGCTTTGGTGTTAAAGAATTTAGCAACAGGTGCACTAGAGGGGCAACAATGAGACGACCCCCAAAACAGGAATATTTTAACAGGTGGAGGCCACTGGCATTTTTCCCTCCTCATCTTTTCTGACTGTTTTTTCACTAGTTTTGCATTTGGCTATGATCAGTGTCCTTACTGGTAGCATGAGTACCTGGACCCTACATGGGTTGCGCAGGTAGTCCAACTCCTCCAGGATGACACATCAATGTGTGCCATTGCCAGAAGGTTTGCTGTGTCTCCCAGTGCAGTCTCAATG
>JAODKE010000051.1:9530282-9560048 GCA_026779605.1 Mormyrus hasselquistii
AAAACAATCGGGCAGGAACACAAGGTAATGAGGTGGGCGTGGCACACGGGAGGATCGGACGGAGCGGATCATGACAGGACCGTCTTTCATTACCTCAAGCCACCTCACTGACCACATAGCGTAAAACCTTTACCATCTGTCATCTGCTCTGGAAGCTGCACCCCTCTTAACGAGGGCTCCCCCTTTCCGGCGGCCATCTCGAAGTTCACGTGCTGTGATTCTGGTATGTTTCCCCTTTTATGTTTCTCTGAAGGATCACCAGTCAGTTTCGTGTTTTTGCAGCAGAAATTAGACACCTTCCAAAGTTAAAAAGGAACAGGAAATTCATCGATGTCGTACCCCATCTTCCGTCATCATTTAACGGCATCGCAATGCAGAGGGCAGCTTCTCCTTACCATAACCATCCCGGTCGACTTGTAGTTGGTGCAATCAAGCCTAGACCCATTAATCAGTCTCTGGATCGGGGCCTAATTTTCTCCCAGTAGTTTCTTCTCGAAAGAGCATTATGACAATTCGGGTTTCGATGCCAGTAAATCTATTGGTGAGCATCAAAGTGCTGGCTGAGTAAAGCAGGCACGAAGATTTAGTGAAAACCCAACAGTGTCTCCTTTGAGGGGCTCCAAAGTAAACGGGAGCCTCTCTGGTCCGAGGCGCAATTTCCAGTCTCTGCCCGGTGCCAAGGAAAACAGAATGAATACTCCCCGTCCGGGCCCCCCCCCCCCCCCCCCCCCCCCCCGCCCCTCCCCCCGCCCCCCCCCCCCCCCCCCCCCGCGTTACAGTGGCACCGGTGATCCACCTGCGCTCACAAAGCCGCACGTGCAGAGCCGCGTGGCGAACCGCATCGCAAGCTGTCAGGCGATATTGCCCAAATCCAGCAATAATCGGCTCCTTCATAAAAATGCCTCCATGTTCATAACATAATACGTTAATAAAACTGTTAATCCCACCAAAGAAATCCAGGGAAATTTAAGCTTTTAAGAGTATGGTCCGTCCATCCATCCACCCATTCATCCATCTTTTAATTACTTATTGCTTATCCCAGTTGCAATCACTTGGGGCGCTGGAGCCTCTTCAAGGAAGGTCAGGGCACCAGGACGGGCTCCACCCTGGATGGGGTGTCCTAAAATTCACTTAATGCATGTCAGTATATGATGTCTATCCTGTGCCCACATAAAGAAAACACTGTACAGTAATATAAAATGTGTTAGGCCAATATTTCTGAAATGGTTCTGTATTAGATTTTAGTATTTATTTATACAGTCAACACAGCAGGTACAATTTCTCCTCAAATGCCAAGATGCGTTTTTTATATTGCCCACATGGGGGAGACAAACATTTTATCCATGAATAGTTTATGTGCCTTTCTTTCCTTTTCTTTTCCATTTTTCTGCAACGTTTCTCTTTATAAATGATCCAGTACATAAATTCTTCCCAAATACCAGCTATTCTCATTCAAGGAAAATGAGGTGAAAAATCAAAGACTCTGTGAGGGCCTGCATATGCATGTTTTCATTTCTGCTATCATATTAAAAGATGAAAAAGTTGAGCCTTAATATGCAGTATAAATATGAATATAAATTTTGAGCTGTGCTATTTTTTTTTGCACACATGCATAAGTCATCTTGCATTTAATGCATTATTATGCTGGAAGAGCCCAGCCATTGTTCTGTGCAGCTCTGCAGGCCCAACCTGGCTCTTGACAGCACACCGTATCTGTTTACTTCTCTCCCCATCTCTCCATCTTTTATATTAATATGAAAGGTATAAAATGTACTGTAAGCAATCCATGCTGGCACAGAGTACCACGGCCCGCTCTGGAACAATTCGTCAGGCCAAGCGATTGATTTCCACGGACACTGTGTGCGGAAACTGGCGAGTATCTCTCCCCGCTAGTCCTGAGATTAGAGATACGATGGCAGAAAGCATTACTCAGAAGCAAAGTGAGAAAAGCTGGACATGAAATGGTGACAAACATAGGGATGCCCCTTCAGAATCTCACATATCACAACCTACATTTCAAAAAAGCAAGGGCTGATTAACTAAAAACCATACGATTCACATACTGGCTTGCCCGGTACAGAGTCAGGGGAGGCCAGAGACTTGATCTTGAAAACAGGCAAGACAGGGAAGAACCCAAGATGGAGCACCAACCCATCACAGAGCACCCACACTATTAGGTCACTCCAAATCACCTTAGCATATTTGGTACCACTTGACAATAAGACGCCCCTTATGAAGGATCTGTTTGTGGTTTATAATCAGGATATTAAGTTGTAACACTTTGTAAATCATTAATAGATGGTTTTAACATTTTTTAAATTATTAATGAATTACTATCATTTAAAATTTTGAAAGGAAAGCCCTGTTGTGAAGTGGTAGCACAGATTTTTGGACTGTGGGGAGAACATGCTAAATTCGCAAAGGCAGAACCAGGACTGGGAAGCAAACCCTGGTGCCAGAGGTAACCACAGTAACCATCGCACCACCTTGCCACCCCGACTACTAACCAGTTATCATTAAATCAATTAGACAACTGACACCTAAGTTACTGATGATGTTACATGGCTGTTGCAGAAGTGGTAACTTGTAAAATCCTTTTATGCAAACAGAGAAACGCCTCAAACACTAGAAATGAATCCGCATACATTCCCTCTGGCTCTTCACAGGCAGCTATCAAAACCAGCTCATTCCCCTGCCTGTCTGTTCTACGTGATGGATGAAACCTTTTAGTCAAAATTTTGTACAGTCTTGAAGCAGAACTAAAAAAAAAAAAACACTTTTTTTATACTAATATCATTCTACAGTCTAGCAAAGAGAAACCTAAGATAGCATGTTAGGCTCTGAGTTTAACCTTGTATTATGTATGAAATATATCTGAAATTAGCTTTAGGCTCAGGCTTTCTGCAGACATGAGTACATGTCTGTTCTCAGAGGAGACGGGAGTTTGTACAGATGGACACGTGGAGGTCTGTTGCTGTAAATCCCACATGGCATAGCGGCTGTGTGGTGCTCAGGGAGCTCAGCTGAGTCAACAGCTACCCAAACGTCAGGCAGATCCCAGGCGAGTTCCCCGGGGCTTGGCTGTGAGCTTAACTCCCTCACCCCCGCCCCACAACCACCAGCATATCCTAATTACGTGGCTGACACAGATTCACCCGTGAGAGGTGAGCCGGTTGTTCTGATGACCCTGGCGTTCACGACACATTAACATCAGGAGGTACTCCAGAGGAAGGAGGCCTTCGGTCCACACAGACCCCACTGAGCGAGTCACAGATTTACTGAATGAGGCAATTCTGCAGTTACCTGATGGATGTTTCAGTTACGCTACATTTCATAGCGTGAGTCAGTAACATGCAATGAACCCATTTGACTCTCAACGAGGGACACAGGTTCACAATGGCTAAGTGTCAATTCTAAAAACTTGAAACCACCATTTTTCCTCATCGGACTACTCAAGGAGGCCCAAAAGGTTACCGAACGCAAGCATGGCTGTCCAGCACCGTTCTGCTCTGAACAGGGACGGAGTCACAGAGCTATCATTTTCCATAATCAGCAGACCTACCGATTCATCATTGTCACATTTAATTCAAATATTCCAACCACCCAGGGCTAGTTTTTAAAAGTGCCATCCAACAATCTAAACCAGCCCACTGCCACATCTCAAAAAGTTACACCATAGTTCGGATGAAATCATTTCAATTCCGATTTGCTGAGGCAGGACTGTCAGTAATAAATTAGCCTCAAAATCCACGATGACCTTCATGTATTTATTGTAAAAACAGCTTTACAGAAGAATCTTTCCAAAATTTCAGTTATAGTACGTGTTTATGGCATCATGTCGACGTAAAAAAATCTCAAATACTTCAGAAACAATGAGCTAAAAGCGAGCTATAAAACTACAATAAAACACTCTCTCGTCAATCACAATAAAATCATTAAAAATAACTATAAAACAAAGTGTAGCCACAAAAAAGCAAAGCTCTGGGTTAATTCTGATCTCCGAAATCGTTTTCTTACAGACAGTGCCAGAAGGAACGGCCTCGGAATGCCGAGAGCGCCGTGAGTAGGCGGATGAATAGATGAGAAGACGGCTATCGCTGTCCTGCCAAGGAATCGGAAACAGGTGCTTTTCCAAAGAAGACCTGCCAGAATTATAAGTTGGCCACAGACCTCAGAAGCAAGAATCACAACGTGGTAAAGTACTAATAAGAGTTCGCTCTGTGATGATCAAATATGGAAAAACCGTACATCTGACAAATTGAATTTCAGCTCCGACTTTTGAATTTTTTTTCTTGCTCTACTCCACGGTTAAATATTTATACTGATTCAAGTCATGAAATCCAGGACGTACTTTGAAATTCAAAGCCTGTGACAAGAGTGTCTGATTTTCGCATATCACAGACAGAACTTTCTGTAGGTGCCCAGAAACCTATTTCAGATTCTTTCAGACCTCCACATATGAGCAGCTTTTGTGCTCATCTTGCAAAATCACCCAGAATGTAGAGCTAATGTCTGCATTTGTTTCCCTCTTAGGTGCCTATTAAAGTCTTGGCCATCAGCGTGGCCTTTCAGGGATACTGCTGACTTGCCACTCCTAACCCAACCTTGTGTAATAGTGTCTTGCTATCCCAAAGTATAATTGTAAGTAACTTCACAGCCCATCTTGTCAATTGCCTGATAAGTTACCTGTATTTTACATTGACTATGAACAGTATTCTTAGGTTTTTAGAAACTTTAACCTTGGCCAGGCTAAGGTCCAAACACTAAATGCATTCAAAAAAATTAACTACAGTATAAAATATATTTTAATCCTTAGAAAATTGTATTTGCTGGCTTTACATCTCTTTGTGGTGTAGTGGTTACACAATTCATCAAAGAGTACCAGCTTCCATGCAGTTCTGTCCTGTTTCATGCTAACTCTGTTCGCGAGCAGCGTTTTCCTCAGTTGCAGCCCTGATCAATTCCTCCTGCTCTTTCTCAATCTGCTCCCGCTCCTTTGCGTCCAGGTCTTGCAGCCTGATCTCAACATCTTTGGGAATCTCCACCTCCATCAGGTTCTCCATTCCAGGTTCTGGTTCATCTCCAATCAGGACCTGAGACAGGAATGCACAAAACGTATAACGTACTGCTTTTTCCTGGGTGCATGATATATTGGTCCCCATGCTAACCATCAAGACCCAAAAGCCAACAGCCAGAACAGTGTGTGTTCACAACAGGAGCACAACAGTTAATAATAAACACCAAATACCAAGAAAGCTATATTAATTTCATTCTCAATAAAGAAATACATTTAACTTCAAGCAAAGAATACGGTACTGCCATACATATACATGTATATTACCATAGAATAAATGTGCAATAAAACCAAATTAGCTCTCTGGCACAAGCATAAAAATACTCACTCTATAAAGTAACTTGTCTCATAAAACCAAATAAAATGGTTGGAGGAATGAAAATTAACGAAGAGCTCTGCATGATGATACAGTCTCTTGCAGTCATGAAATATATCAAGATTTAATGCAAGACAGTGTGACATCTTTTCCATGGAGCAGATCCCACTAGACTGCCACCACACCACAGAGGGGACTTAAGTTTTTCCAGCCAATTAGGGAATCAAAGCCATTGATTTCTGTAGAAAACTGGATTCAATTTACTTGAAGATCTGGTCACTTACTAAAGAAGAACAACAGACATAATTAACCCATAAATAACCGGTGCATGTCTGTGACTAAACCACTTTGGAAAATTCCAACTTCGGCTCTGTTACTTCTTCAGTATGATTCATGCAGCCGTTACTACGCTACAGTAAATCAAGGTGGAACACGGAGAACTTTCCGGATCTCGGGATCCCTGTTTTACCTGCACCAGTTTTTCACAGGCGGAGATGACAGACGGCTCCTTTTCCCATTTGTGAAACTCCCTCATGATGGGATACACATTCTTACTCTTCAAAATCTGACGACCCGCCTTGGTGGCTGTTAACTGTAGGGATGGGAGTGGAAACGACACTGGAAAACTCCGAAACAGGAGCCAATAGCACAGGTTTAGGAAGAAACTCCAGCTTGTACACTCACACGATGCCGGCTAGACATGCAGGCTCCTACCAAATCTGATATGTGATTTAACGAAGATATCTGATTTAACGAATAAAAATTCACTTACCAAGAGAAGAGTTTCGATGAGCATTTTACGAACATCCGGGTCTTCCTCTCTCTTTTTATCTTCAGGAAGATACTGCAAATCCACAGGCAATCCTAACAAACAAATAATTTCAAATAAAGTCTGATCCAACCAAAACATACAATTTGGTTATGTATCTTTAATGCTAAAGCTAGACTAATATCGCTGAAGGAATTAAATCCTCATCTCCCATTTTAAATTTACCTAGGTCTCAAAACCTGTAAATTGTGTATTCATGTCAAGAACCAGCTGTTTAAGACATATGCAGAGTTTACACAAATCTCCCATAATAACTGCAGCATACATTTACAGCCCCTCCACACTTTATTTTTTACAGCTGAGGTGGATAGTTCAGGGCCAGTAAAAATCCAGACCAAGATTTAGTTACAACCAACCAGCTGAGCATAAAGAGTCACAGTCACAGAGTACTGAACTGGTTGGTTGATGCAAAATCTTGGTCCAGATTTTCATTTTCTGGACTTGACCTATCCACCTCTTACTGACAGTCAACTAACCCCCAGCAGCTCAACATAAACACACACTGCCCTCTACTGCACAGCCATACAGTACCAAGGGGGACTTATGGTCTCCGTTACAGCGAGCTATAGCTTCTGATGCACAGACTGGTGTGTTCAGACCACGGTGGAAAGTTCAGGTTCAGGCATCCTACACCTTCATTCTCCTCCTCCGTCAGCTCCTCCGGCCCTGCCAGCGGCAGCAGCAGGAACGGCAGGATGTCCACGGCGTCACTTAGCAACCACTCATGATAGGCTAAAAGAGGAAGCTTCATTAACACATGCTAATCCTTCACACAAAGCCTGTTTGTAGACTCATAAAAGTCTCTGCATTCTGCCTGAATTAGCAGTCCTTCTACAGGTGGCAGCAAAAAAAATAAAAAATCCTAAGGTTTTAACAGATCTCATGTGGCCTACTCCATCACTGCATAGTCATGATAATCCCACTACCCATTTACATCCACTAACCGTGGTCAAAGCAGCAGTTTCTTAACGTTCCAATGACTCCACCCCGTTTGACCGTTGATGCTTCATACTGCGTGTAGGGCAGGAGTCGCTGAACCACGCACCTGAAGTACAACAAAGAAACCAGATTACCCTGCCACTCAGCACCAGATTGACTCTCACTTTTAATGATCATTTCCAGAATTACTAGGCCAGGAATTACCTTTCCTTGTCAAGGATAAACTGTCTGGCCTCTGGCAGCTGTGTGAGGTTCGACAGGAGAGGGCCCAGGTAGTGGAGAGAAGCCTTTTTATTATGATCTTCTGTGCACAGGATCTCAACTATTTTAGCCAGACCTATGTGCTGTTCTTGAAAAACCTTGAATACATCCTTGCAGGTCTTTTCATGTCGCGTGAGGTTGGTCAGAATGGTGCAGATTCGATCTGCAAACATGTATGTAGGGTCCAGGAGATTGGAAAACAAGACAGGCAGGATATTGGCATCCTGTACTAGGGCTCTGTGTAGCGTTTCATCCGCAGATAGGTTTATCAGGGCATGGTAGCAGTCTTTGACGATAGCCACAGAGAGGTCGCTGGTGAGAGTGAGCAGAGCTTTCAAGAAATCTGGTTTGCCCCGTAGGTATCTGCAGCCATCTTTGGTGCCAGTGAGACCAAGAATATACTCTGTAGCCTGACCTTTTACATCCGGTCTTGTTTCCAAAGTTAGGAAATTTAGCAATTCTTTAGCTTCTTTGTCACTCAGCATCTTAAGTTGATTTTGTTTACTTACGATTTTATTGTTCATAAATTACTTATCACCTGCCAAGAGAAAGCAAAATTAGTTAAAAGCCAAATTACAATTACGACGGCAATCCCGGTAAATATACAAATATAGCAATTGGTCACTATCACTGTCATTATAAATTGAGCTGCCCCACACCACCATAATATGATTCTGTCATGAATTCTAAAGCAGATTATAACTTGCACCCCTTCTCCAACGTGCTCTGACAGTAACAATCTATGACATAAAACTCAGCAGCTATCTGTTACACGTTTCAAACATCATAAACATGCCTGCTCAAATTAAACTATTCATATTCTCATGCCTGTAACATTTAATTATTTATAACGCTTTTCGTACACAAAAAAATTACCCATTGGTCATGTAAGTATTATACACGCTTATCTGTGGATACTCACATGTCTGCTCAGAGAGAGCAACGGGAAGGATAAACGCTGTTCCGCGGGTTGAGATTGACGCCTTGTTCGTCCAATGACACTATGACTTGGAAGCATGGTTTCCGGCTAGAGTGCATTTTGGGAAAAAGAGTCTTTTTCGTTATGGCTGCTCCTCCCTCTTGCTCTGATTGGGCGGTTTTTGTAGTTCGCTATCGGCGCGCGCTGAATTTTTAAAGGATGTAGGCTTGCTTTTGTAGGTAAAGTAAAACGTATGGCATATCAGTTGGTCATTTTTACTGTTTATCAGTATATTTAAATCAGAACTGTATATTTATATTCTACACCAGCCAAACTACCAGCATTTTCTTTCAAAAATCTGTCGCCTCCGTATAAGCCAGAGTGTGCTGTACATACCGGGTGGTTTTGCTTTTGCGTTGACTGCTATCTTCTCAATAAAACAGACGATTTTACTACGAATAACCGCACTGGTGAACATAAAAATGCCGCATTACTGTGTCAGTAGTTTGTAGTATTTGCGACTGTAATTCCGGAGAAAAATGGACCGGTACAACGATGTGAAAGTCCTGCTGAAAAGCTGGGAGAAGTCATTCCTCCGTGAAAACCAAAGGAAACCGAACAAGGTGAGGGGCTCGTACAGCATAATAGGATCCTGCCACCGCTGTGACAGAGCAGCTCACGGGCTGTCTACTTTACGGTAACATCGGGACTTTATGCACCTTTTAGAAGCGGTTGTGTGCTGCATAATAATATTATTTAATGGTTAGCATCAAATGCTAACATAGAGGCTATCTGTACTATTGCAGTCCTTACGTTTTATTCTATTATTATGTGTATCATTGTTTATTTGTGCTATCGAATGTCTAGATTTCCTTCGGGATCAATAAAGCATCCATCCATCTGTGTATGAATCCAATCTAATCATCTGCATTGGTTATTTGCATCTTTTCTCAATGGGTGTTCTTTCTGGCAGGATGATATAGACAGTGCTCCAGATGAGACAAAAAGTAAGTAAATTTGTGTTTATGTATATATGTATGTTAATTGTATGAGGATCCTGGTCTTTATGTTTTTTTTCATGGGTGGTTCCCTGACATTATATTAGTGACACTTAAAGTTTTGCCTGCAGGGCTCTACAAGGAGTACACAAGGCTCAAAGAAGAGAGAGAGGCTGCTGAACATGACCCCTCTTTGGACAGAATGCGGGATCAGGCTCCTGAGAAGGTGACTGACAGGGAACAGCCAGTCGGTAACACGGTAGCACTGTAGATGACTCAGTGGCGTTACATTCTGTGCCTGTGAAAATCTAGCCTTGAGACTGATGGGCATTTAAAGGTGTACACCGTTATATTGAAAAACAGCTTGCGTAATTTGAGTGAATTCCTTTGTCCTGACCTAAATCTTTCTTTGCAGGATTCTGGCTCTTGGGGTTCTCACCTGAACCGTAAGAACAAGCCAATGGATTCGCCGAAACTGACCTCTAAGGACCGTGAGTCACTTCAGACCTCTGCCCAATACTTTGGGATGAAACTGAAGGCCAATTTGAGGGATTCCATAAAGGTTTGTTACGAAAATGTGTTTTTCCTGTCAATATATGGGTAAATTATCTGGTTATTGGTATTTCTACCTTTTGTCTCTTGGGGAAAATGACCTCAGTAGGCAGGCAATGTTGTAGTTAGACTACCTTTTCACAGTCATGTCTGTTAGCTAACTTTCTTGTTTTTTTCCCAGCCTATGTCAGCTCCTGCTGCGTACTGTCTGGTGTGAGATGTACAGCTCTCCTCGGGGACATTTAGCTACTATAAAACACCTCTGGTGTCCCGTGTTTTGTTTTGTTTTTAAGAATCAGCAGCCCTTGGGATTGTAAAAAAATGAAACTTCAGCTATTTTGGGCATCATTTGGACATGATTTGAATTTACAGGAGAGAAGCGTCTCCTTGAAGAAGTCCTTCACTCTGCCGAGAGAGCCCGTGAAGTCATGGAAAGACGGCCCTTACCCAAGTGCTTCCGCAGACGCCGGGCCCCCCTCCCTCGGGCCACCAGTTCCTCTTCCAAACGCCCAGACCCCAAGTCCCGTGGCTGATGAGGCGCCGTTTGAAACAGTACCAGCCTTTGCGCTATCCGGCGACTGCCAGCTTAAGGCGGGCACACCAAATACGCTGACAGAGCGGGCGCAGCGACTGCGGCGCTCCATCACAGAGCGGCTGTCTTCCGTGGACAGTGGCTGGCTGAAGCGATGTCAGGTGTTCGATGAAGTGGTGGATGAGGAGAAGCCAGCTACGGGAAATCTGTGTTCTGCGCCAAAGGCAGGGATGACAGTGTCAGACGGCGCCAGCGAAAACACGCCGGCCGCCAGCCCCCAGGTCGCCCCGGTGCCACGGGATGACTCGACTCCCCCACAAGAGCCCGTGTCCAGGACCGTGCGAGAGCCACCGCCTCAGGGGGACAAGTTGCAGGTCGGTCACGTAATGTCTCCAGCAGGAAAGGCGCAATCCAAGGCCAGCTCGTGCGGTTACCCATTAAAGGCCAGAGTCGGGAGGGGCAATGGGGAAAGCAGACGGGGCCCTGGAGGCGAGGCATGCAGCGGCCAGAACATCACTCCTGTCAGTGGTGCTAAAGAATCCTGTTTGAGGGCCAGAAATACTGGGGCAGGAGAAGTCACTGTGAGCGATTCTTCCCAAGGAAAAGGGTCAGAGGTGAGGTCAGAGAAGGAGGGGGTGAAGATGAGGAGGAGGAAGAGGCAGAGGGAGCCTGAAGGTGAAGGAGACAAGCAAGAGGTTGTTGAGGAGGCAGTGGGTACTGATATAAAAAGGAGGCACACCCGGAAAGGGTCTGCAGAGGGTTCAAGTGCGCCTCGCGCTAAGAGGAAAAAGGCCAAAGAGATAGAGGATGAAAATGGTGACCAGGATGGTCCTGCTGGGCAAGAAAAAGTCAAGCAGAAGCTTACAATGCCCCAGGAGAACCTGCTGGGGGAAGTGGATGAGGAGGACTTCTGCAGAGCTTCATCCCAGCTGAAGATGCCAGTGAAAACGCGGTACGACTCGTGTGCAAACGACAATGGCTATGAGGTCGTGTTATGGCATGCATTAGGGCAATCATGACTGTTTTTTCTTGTTTGTTTTTTTTTTTCTTCTTTTTAGGTCCAACAAGAATACAGACGGCAACTTTGTGAAAATTAACCTGAAGAAAAAGTCTCACGTGAAAGGTTTTGCTCTTAGGGGGGCCGCCCTTCGCAAGCAGGTCAGTTGATGACCTTGGTCTTAAACATGCACCTGAATGCGTGCATGAAGACTGGGGAGAGTGAAATGCACAGTTTATCTGGAATTAACTTAGATTTTAATTATTTGTTGCTAGTTTTATATTAACTTTCTTGTTGATGTTTGTGGCATTGAATTGGTTTTCATTACTGTCAGCAGTGCTTTTGGTCTGTATTTGTAGATGGAAACCAATTAAAATTTAATTTTATAGATAGATATTTTAGTGAGCAGTTTGATTTGGGGAGGCGGTACAGTGGCTCCATGGGTAGCACTGTTGCTTCTCCTTCAAGGTTCTGCTGTGTCTCTAAAACTGCCTTATGACTGTGAGTGTGTGCCGTGTGCCCTGTGACCCTGTCCACAGTGAACCCCAGCCATGTGCCCTTCATCACCCCAGATAAGCTCTACGCCCTTCAACAAATCCGACCAGCGTTAATGGCTATAATTTGGGTTTTGTCCTTAACCACTCTGCCCCCTGGTGTAGCAGAGTGTAGGTTAACCTGCCCTTGCAGATTTCACTTTATAGAATGTGTTTTTGTCCCAGATGTACATGCAGAAATTCCAGCTGAAGGGGGAGCACTTCGGAGGGGGAGTGGGCCGAGGACGCAGAAGATTTACCGGGTTCAGCCGACAAGGGGATAGCTGCTTCCGGTGTGGAGGAATCGGTCACTGGGCCCAGGATTGTCGCGGGCAAGGTGAGGCCACTCCGACAGACCCAGGCCAGCACTTGTGGCCCGGACCCAGCACTGGGACGGAGCGTCACACGATACCTGGAACCCGACCCGAGCTAATTGCTCTTGACCTCGTTCACTGTAACTTGAGCCACACTGGTTCGCTGAAAGGGGCTGTTCATTTAGTCACGCTGATGTGAATTGTGTGTGTGTGTGGGGGCTGACTCTTTACGTGCTATTCCACAGAGGCACTTACCGTTTGTCAGCTTGCGTTAATCACTGCAGCCAAACGCCCGGGGCCAGAGTCATGCGCTGCCTCACTGCCGCACCCCTGCTTCCACAGCTCCGGCCCCCGCTCCGAGTGTCGAGGCCTCCCAGGAGGCGCACACCGCAGAGGAGCCCTTCGAGCTCCCCACCCTGGAAGAAGTAGCGAGAGCCACTGGCACCCTGCGCTGTGAACTGCCTGGTTAGTGGATGCTGGGCCACGCCGCGCTCCCGCCTTCACACGCCATGAAATCTGAGGCCTTGTCTGTGCAGTGGATTCCTTTTAGTATACTGCAACCCTGTTTTATGCCCCAAGGGGGCGCTGTTCTGGATAACCCCAGTTCAGGTTGTTTTATGTAGACAGGATTCCAGTCCATCCCAGAGAATGCACACATACCATGACCAGTTAGGAGATACCAACTCACCTTGTGGTTCCACTGACTTCATTTTCCACCATTTGACATTTACCTTTACGGACTGTTCCTGATCAACAACCTATGTTACTTAAGACGACTCATGCTGACAGAAGTTTTTTAATTAAAAGAAAGTAAAAATAAATTTCAGATGGCCGTATGCCTGGCAGCAGCACGTTACCCAGTGTGCGCTACACGCCATATGGTGGTTGCTGCGGGAAAGTACTGTACTGTATGGCAGTGTGACCATCCATGCCTCACACGCATCTCCCAGCCTCATTCTCACTTCTAAAAGTCTGTGCAATTATCCTAATCCGACATGCGTCCATTTCAATGGCCAATGTGTCTATTGGAATGGATGTCTGTACTTAGTTAATACTAGGTGGTCCTTGGTTCTGCCTAAATCCATCATGGTCTTATTGTCATCTAAAATTTCTGTCTTCTGCTGGCCTGTTCAGGCATCAGTATAGAGCCTGTCTTATGCCTGAGCAGTTAAAGCAGTTCATAACAGACCAGGCCATTCCGGTTTGTATGTAAGACGTCTGGATCGGAGCTGTCTGGGGCCGACATTGGTCGGCCATGATTTATGGTATATCACGCACAGTGCCGATTCCAGCGCTTTCTTGGACATGCATAATTGTACGCCTGCCAAGAATTACATGAGACAATAAGTGCGTCTGCTGATTAATATCGCAGATCCAGAGTGTGTTTTTCGAGATTGGTGTGCCTCGCTTCGAAAGGCATCAGGTGACAGCCCGTGAGACCAATAGTGCTGGAAAATAAGATGAGAGAACGCCGGCGAGCAGCCCCAGGCACCGACGCAAGCAGAGAGCCGCATTTGCAGAACGTAGTGCCGCGTAACAGTTTCCACGAGACGTCAGCACAAATGACAGGCGCAGGCCTGATTAGCATACGCTAAAACCGCATCTACCCGACCATCTCATTAGCTGCTCTGGACCACGTTGGATTTCAATATATTTTTTTATTTTTTTTGCTACCCACAAATGCCTAGAGGGTCTTAAAGAGGAAGCGATGCTTCACATGACCATGAGTGATCAACCGTGCACACTAATGTGACACAGACTACATTTTATTTAGAACTGGTTATGTTAAGAACCGTCTGTTTCCATGCTAGTCTGCTAACCAGAATTTCATGCCTCACCCAACATCCCCAGCCACCCCTGGATGCAAAGCGGAGAGTGAGGACGCGAGTGACAATGGGGGAGAGGTTCTGTTGAACGTCATCCGGCCTGACTATGAGAGGCCAGAGCCCCCACCTCCAATGGAGCCCTTCTACGACCTGGGAGAAGACGGCAAAGTTAGAGGTAATGCGTTTCCAAAGCACCCCGTCTGAAATTCTCTGGTGATTTCCTCCTTCCCGGCACCCAGGAACGCACAGTGAGCGTGTGGACAGGCGTGCCCTTCCAGCTAGTGCTCCCCTGTCCCACATCTGTCACGTTAGGAGCTTAACACAAAATCGGAGGACGTGGCTCAGGTTCTGAGTGTGTTTTCTTTGACACGACAGCCCACTCGCTTTCGAATGCATAATTTAAAGAATAGATCCATGTAATCTGTCTCCATCACTTTCCTCGCCCAGGAGACGCCACTAAAGTCTGCGCCTCCAAAAATATAATCGGCTTTGGCTAATGCAGCCGCCGTCCTCACCATGGGAGCAATACGGGCTCTCTGGTCTCGGCGATGCGGCACGCTGCTGACTCCCTCTCTGCACCACAGCCGCCACCACCGAGGTGTATGAAGCCCTCGCCGACTTCGGCTACAAGTCCTTCAGGCCCGGGCAGGAAGTGGCCATTATGAGAATCCTCACAGGTGGGGGGCCCGTCAACATCCGGCAGCATCGAGTGAATGTGCTCCGGCAGGAAGGAACATAGCTTGTTACATAGCTTGAGGGTTCTGTGCAGCAGTATAATTAGTGCACTGTAAGTACTGCAAGACTCATTAAAGACAGACCACTTGTTGGATATTTGTAAGTGAATTCTGATAGGAGTGCTTCCAGTTGCTGGCCTGGGGGCTCGTGGTGATTCTGTATGTGTTTCATGCTTATTTAGGCCTTTCCACACTGGTCGTCCTCTCCACCGGAATGGGCAAGTCCCTCTGTTATCAGCTCCCAGCTTATCTGTACGCCAAAAGGTCAAAGAGCATCGCGCTGGTCGTGTCTCCCTTGGTGTCGCTGATGGATGATCAGGTATCATGGCTGTCATTTTCCGATGGATCCACCTCTGGTTGATCCCATAGCCACAGTAATCCTTCACCCTGTGGATCGACTTTCCAGCTCAGCAGACTGTATGTATGATGTCGAGGGCTGTGTGGATGTTTCTGCTGGACCATGGTCTTCCCTGCAGTGACATTTCAGCGGCTGTGATTTAACTCTCCCCTTTTTCCGATATTCACACTCACAGAATGAAACAAGACCCCCCTCCGCCCCCCCCCCCAGCACAAACCTTGCCCCGTATGCTGTGCCTCTCCCAGGTTTACAAGGGATAAATAACACCTAATACAGAATACCAGCCTATTCCCATGTGGTGAATGCTGCAGAAACCTCATATTACATGAGGGGCTTGACCCTCTCTAACTGTTACTTCGAGTCGGCTATCCCCATACATTCTCGCCACAGCATGGCACTTTGTGTTCCCCCGGCAAACCGCAGCTAGAGCCTCGTTAGGGAAACGCAGCACGCTTTTTCCATGGGGGCCAGGCCCCAGGTCGGGAAATGGGGCCGCCGTCTCTGAGTCGCGGATCAGCATAATCTCGGCTTACTTCGTTAAGGCTTCCCATGGATTGCGGTCTCCGCCAAATGTTTCGTGTTTTGGGTCTGTCGGAGTTTTAGGTGACACGTACATTTTGAATAGTTAAGTGGATCCATTTAGCATACACTGAAAGGAAGTACAGTTGGTTTACGTGATTATTTTTGTAATGCCACATGCTTTTTTTTCCCCCGCCCTTCTCAGCTATCTGGACTCCCCCCGAAGCTGAAGGCAGCCTGTATCCATTCTAACATGTCCCGGAAGCAGAGAGAGGCTGCTGTTGAGAAGGTTAGGATTTCTCCACTTGTTCTGTTTAGAGTAGCATGGTTTGGCTCTGGTGCTGAGGCATGAGAAACAAGGGCTGGTTCCATGCATATTAAGCACTTTATCATCTCTCCCTGTTTCTCAAAGCCCTTGTCCTTTACATTTTGCTTTTTAAAGACTGACTGGCTGCATATTCTCTGGTATATATCCGTTGTATATGCAGTATTGTATCTCTATGCCAGGGGTGGTGAATCTGATCCATGGAGAACCGGTGCGGGTTTTTGGGATGACCTCTCAATGAGCCAGTAATAAACCTGGAGGTTGCCTGGGAGTTTGCCACCACTGCTCTGTGCTGTGAGGCCCGTTACTTTTACGGTTAATGACGAGGCCTTTGCTGTTGGGGCAGGTGAAGGCTGGCCAGGTGCACGTCCTGCTGCTGTCCCCCGAGGCGCTGGTGGGCGGAGGACACTCGGGGTCCGGCTGTCTGCCCCCAGCCAGCCAGCTCCCCCCGGTGGCGTTTGCCTGCATCGACGAGGCTCACTGTGTGTCCGAGTGGTCTCACAACTTCCGACCCTGTTACCTGAGGCTGTGCAAGGTGTGAACGCCGCTCTGGGCTGGATTATTCCGGTTGAAACCGACCGCGTAACCTGATTGATTGGAGGATTACATCTGATTGGAGCAGCTCTTAGTCATGGTCTGCTCAGGTGTATTATAATGCACTGTTAATACATAATTATCATACTATATGGTGTTTCTCTACTTTCAAAAAATACTGGAATCACAGTGTCTTATGTCCTGTCGAGAAAGAAATGTAAGTTCCCCCCCCAGTCCTTAGTGACTTGTATCATGTATTAGTGGTAGGGGGTCCAAAGGCCTGGTCTATTTGCATTTGAGGGAAACTGAAAGGAAAATAAATCAATTGTTTAAAGTCAAAAACCTCTGTGTGTGTATTCAAATAAAATCACCCATGATTGTTTTTCACTGTGATGTGTAACCTGGTTAACAATACTTGCATGTTGTGAATTTATGTTATATCTCTGCAAACGCCCCATAAATGCACTACAGACCCCAGGCGTTCATGGTAACACCCGGCTGATGTCCTCTAGTGTAATGGATGGGCTCTGACAGATTGCGGCTTCTCTGCCCTCCTGATGGCCATGTGCAGGTTCTCAGGGAACGCCTGGGTGTGCACTGTATGCTGGGCCTGACTGCCACCGCCACCCTGTCCACGGCTCTGGATGTCGCTCATCACCTGGAGATCGCAGACCAAGAGGGCATCGCCGTGCGCTCAGCCGCCGTCCCTGACAACCTGCAGCTCTCCGTCTCCATGGACCGAGACAAGGACCAGGTGATTGCCGCGTGGGCCTGCGCCTCCTCTGTCTGTCGTCTGTGTGTCTGGCTGTGACACGGCTCCTCTTACCCTTTGACCAGGCCCTGGTGTCCCTATTGAAGGGAGAACGTTTCGGCTCCCTGGAGTCAATCATCGTCTACTGCACCCGCCGAGAGGAGACCACCCGCATCGCTGCACTGCTGCGGACCTGCCTGCAGGGGGTGATGCTGAAGGACTCCTCCCAGACAGTCAGGGAGGGGGCAGAAGAAAACCCAGTGGAAAAGAGGAAAAGAGTTCTGGGTACACCTCTATCTTGTAGTATGGATGAGCAGCCAATTAAAATCAACGTTATAGGCAGGGGTGCAGATAACTGGTACGCAAGTATGCACTCACCTTCAAGAACGATACGTGCAACAATTGGTTGTTTGTAAAACCGCAAATGTGTACTTATTTTGTGCATTTGCGCTGTTATGAAAAAAATATGATTATTTTAATCTCTATGCTAACTTGACTTCATTTACGGTAAGGGTTAAAATGCAAGGTATTTTCTTGTCATAGCAGCACAAATGCACTTTACGCTTTTATAAACAATAGATTGTCGCACGTATTGTTCTTAAAGGTGAATACGTACTTGCGTACCAGTTATCTGCACCCCTGGTTATAAATTATGATTGTAGTTAAATGGAAGGTAACGAAAATCGTGATTTGATTGGTGGGTGGCTGAGGGGATGAATGTAGTGACAGGATGAATCTGTCCCCCTTTCCCAGCTGCAAAGAAGATCCGGAAGCCCCTGAAGTGGATTGCCGAGTCGTACCACGGCGGCATGTCGGCCTCGGAGCGCCGCCGGGTGCAGAACAACTTCATGTGCGGCGAGCTGCGGCTGGTGGTGGCCACTGTAGCCTTCGGCATGGGGCTAGACAAGTCTGACGTTCGCGGCGTCGTGCACTACAACATGCCCAAGAGCTTCGAGAGCTATGTGCAGGAGATCGGGCGGGCAGGCCGCGATGGGGCCTCGGCACACTGCCACCTGTTCCTGGACCCGGAGGTGAGATTCCGGGAGGGTGTCCAGGCCACCGAGACTCGCACTGCCCCCTGCCTAATAACACTCTCCGAACCAGAAGTCCAGAAGGAATTCTTTCCTATTGAATTATGGTCTACACCACCAGTGGGGAAATTAAGGAAATGGAAATGGAACGGAATATTCCTTGAAGTGCTGTGAAGTCGGCAGAGGTTGTGGTTACTGATCTCTCCCCTCGCAGGGTGGAGACCTACACGAGCTGAGGAAGCACATCCATGCCGATACTGTGGACTACTTCACAGTCAAGAGGCTGGTGCAGAAGGTCTTTCCAGCCTGCAAATGCCAGCAGATCCACCAAAAGCAGAAAGACCTAGTGAAGGTAATCCCCCACACCCCCAGAATTTTCTCTTAAATGTCATGCTTATTGTTTTTAATCCAGAGGACAAAAAATGTGGTCCACTGGCCTTCAGGAGAAGTTCTCTTGATGGTTTCTAGGCCACGGAGGTGGATGACATGGAGATGCTGGAGCTGATGGAGACCTGCGATGAGCTGGAGTGGCAGGCTGCAGTCACAGATGAGAAGATGGAGCCGAAACACCAATCAGTAGTCCCGGACAGCCAGCAAGGTCATGAGGAGGATAAAATTGAATCAACGGAAGCCACGGTTCAGTCCCTAGGAGGGGAGCAGAACGAGGAGGAGAGCCTGGAGGCATGGCGGGTGAATGGCCGGGCAGAGGAAGCCGCCACGCCCCGGGTATGCCACACCCACGAGAGGGCCATACCCATTCAGGAGACTGTGGAGGCTCTGGATGTCACCGAAGAGGGTGAGTGTCCAACCAAAAGGGACACCATTCCTCTGGATATCAGTTGGGGAGCCCACAGGCCGACCGATCGTCTCTCCTCAGGCCTGGAGACGCTGCTGTGTTACCTGGAGCTGCATCCCCAGCAATGGGTGGAGCTCCTACACCCCACCCTATCCACATGCCACCTGATGTGCTACGGAGGACCCCAGCAGCTCCGCAAGTTGACCAAAATGTACGTAGGAGCGGTCTGGCATGCCGCCTCCACCATTAAGCAAGGCCAGCCTGTTGCCGGGCAGGGGGAATTCACACACGAAGGCCTAGGAGAGAGTTTCGTATTGGAGGAGGGGGTGGACACAATTACCTAAATGCAAAGACCTACTTGTTGGAGAGGCCCTGAAAGAAGCCACATTAAATATTGGGGGTTAAATACCCCCTCCAGATTCTACACAGATACTTTGTAGATCTTCTTTTTGTAAATATCACTGTGCTTGTTTGCGTGTGTGTCCCTGTCCCTTCTCTCTGCACAGCTGTCCGCCTGTGGCCGTGGCCCTGGCGCGCCGGCGGCTGGCGGGGGAGAGGGTGGAGGCCTGTAACTCGCTGCAGTTTGATGTGGTGGAGCTGGCGGACACGATGGGCTGGCAGCTGCCGCTGGTGAAGCGAGGCCTCCGGCAGCTGCAGTGGGGTTCGGACGGAGGTGGGAAGGTCCTCTTTCCAAACGTGCCGCACTTAATCACCCTCCTCCCTACGCGTTTCTCTTTACAGCAGAACCGGGGGAGCTGCCCAGATAGTAGTGACAGACAATCATTTAAAACCTACCTACAGATAATTTAATGCCCCCCTTCTTCAGATGTGTTATGAGATCCATGTTCATTACCCTTTTACTTATTTAGAAGGTCAGGTTAAATACCTCATTCAAAGGTTTCCTCTAGGATTACAACTCCCTTGTCTTTAACGCAATCTGCTGTTCCATAATGCCTGATATTCACTGCCCAGCCAAAAAAAGGTCACCATTTGATTTTATACTAGCAAATACTTAAGAGCCAATGACTGGATTATTCTTACAGCTCAGCAACGTTATGCAGCAATAAAGTAAAGTCTGAGTACCTGAATCTCCTCAATGGCCAGGTTACACCTCCATCCATCATCAATGGATTGTTTTCTTTCCTGCTGGCATGGGCATATTCCAGGACAATAATGCCAAGATTCATTGGGTTCGAATTGTGAAAGAGCGGTTCTGGGAGCATGAGGAATCAATATCACTTATGACTTGGTCACCACAGAGTTCTGACTTTAACCTAATTGAAGGTCTTTGGGATGTGTTGAAGGAGGCTTGTGTTGAAGGGAGTGGTTCAATCTTGGTGAGAAATGAATGCAAATCTGGATGAAAATAAGGGGTGAGATGTTGCATAAGCCTATGGAATCAATGCCATAACAAATGTGCACCATAATCAAAGCTAATGGTGGTCCGACAAAAAATTCAAATGGCCAGGTAGTGTATTTCTGTGTTAAATCAGTTCAGTAGGCAATGCTGAACATTGCAGTATATCTCTTTATGAAAACTGCCAACCTCTCCAAACCGTCACAGGGCCTTATGGCACCAGCAGGAGTGGCATACTGGTGGAATTCTCCAGCCTCTCCTTCTACTTCCGCTCCTACGGTGACCTGACCGCTGACGAGATGGACCGCGTCTGTGAGTTCCTGCACCAGCGGGTGCTGACCCAGGAGAGGACCCAGCTGTACCAGCTGAAAGCCTGCTTCAGGGCCTTCCGAAGGTGTGGAGGCCGCCTGAGCAGGGTCCCGGTCTGTTTGCATGACGGTGTGCATGTGTAATGAATCTCGTGTGCCTGTTCAGTGTCGCCCATCGGAGCTGCGGCCCTTGTACAGACGAGTGGAATGAGGAGAGGAGTCTGAAGCTAAAGGCTTTGCTGAAGGACTATTTCGACAAAAAAATGGCCCCCGACCTGATTAGGAAGTTGGAGGAGGCTGATGAAGATGATAATGATGACGATGAGCTGAATAAATGCAAGGTAAGTGGGCAGGCTGGGATCTGGGGCATGCTCATTACCGTCCAGGATCAATCCTGTCTCTGACTCGCAGTGTGATATGATCCATGAGCCTTTATTTCCAGATGAGCGACTGGGAGGATCAGATTCGTGCCGATATCCGAGGCTTCCTCGCCAGCCACAGTGACGAGAAGTTCTCTGGGAGAGCCGTGGCCAGGATTTTTCACGGCATTGGTGCGTTCTTTTCTTTCTTCGATTAAAAGTAACATCAATAAACTGTTGTCACACTATCCATACTGGGTCAACAGGAAGGGAACGAGGCAGTGTTACTATCAGACTAGGTACCTCTGCTCAGCCCCTGCTTCTTTTCCAGGGAGCCCCTGTTTCCCAGCTCAGACCTTCGGCAGGGACCGGCGTTACTGGAGGAAATACATTCGCTTTGATTTCAATGAAATTATCCGTCTCGCCACCCAAGAGATCATCTGTGCCAAGTGAATATCATCAGGCAAAGACTGACCATGTGGATGGTTATCTATATGACTCTTGATTTGAAGAAACACTGCCACATTTACAGTACAGGGACTTATTTGCTGCTAGCAAATATCATGAATATGATTTTGGTTTTTATTTTTATTTGTGTTTTTATATACAAATTGTGTTGTATACAAATGTCTGCTGTTAATGTTAATGTCACAGTTAAAGGTATTTTATTAAATAAAACAAGTGTTTATCTTGTACTCCACATTTTTACCCATTCCTGAGGCTGAAGGACTGCATTGTTTAATTGAGTCCGATTAGATTAAGCCCACAGACTGGAATGCTGACGGACATTGCTGGCGCTCCCACCCAAACTTCGGACTAGAACCACCGCGCACTATAATTAATTACGGGGTTTCACAAATCCTATATTCCCTTAAGGTGTCGAAAATTAAAAATCTGTAAATCGACCCTCCGTGGTGCTTTTCCACAACCCTGGGCGTCGCTCTTAATTAAAGGCCTCGCCGCTCGAGGGCGCGTCGCGGATCCCCAGCAAATCTGCGCACACGGTGAGCGGCGGCTCCGGGAAACCTGCTGGTGAAGGTAGGGTGGAGCGCGGAGGGGAACGCTGTGACACTGATACTGAAAACTTTTAAGACCGTAAAAGGCTCCGTTTGCTGCTAAATTAGATAAAGGGATTTGTATTGTGTAGTTAGTCGCATATATATTCATCTTAAAGAAAGATACTATGCTGATTGAATGGTGCGTCACTGGCTATAAATAAAACGTATATTAGTTTCAAAGTGTCGGCAAATAAGCTTTGAAATGGGAAAACATTAAACCGCCGGGAGATGTTCATATTGTGGTTAATTTACGTGTCCCACGTAAGGAAACAACTTTTGGTTGTTTTTTCTAAAGAAAAACGTTTTTCTATATCTTTAACATAAACAGGTGAATTTCACGATTTAGGCCCTTTTGAGGAACAATGGAGGAGTCTGACATTGAGGGTGAGTAGGCTTTATTTTACGGGCAGGACTAAGTTTGTTCTTCCAACCATCACGCAAGTGAATTTTGAGGCTAGTTGGATCTACCTTACTATACCATTTAAGATTTATAATAAAAAACGTACTATAATCCAAATATTGTTCAGTGGTTTTAAATGTTAGCGTAGCTGACATTTCACTACATTACCTTCTCGTTGATGTACCTCATAGATTGTACTGTTATCTAGGATGTTCTTTAATGCTGTTCCGGTAATCTCAGATGGTCCACAGACCGCAATGCCGATGCAGTTCTAACAATTACTTGCACAAATGTGTAATAGAAATGCTAACTGTTGTAATGTAAACGGTCTGTTTTACCATCCAGAACACCATTTGAATTTTAAGATTTGAAGCCTTAGGGTTTAGGAATTTAATTCGTTTTTCTCTGGCCTTTAACTGCAGGAAACAACTGCCATTAATACTGTTTGATGGGTACCGTTCTCCCATGTGCAAAAAACGATGTAAAATGATCATTTATCAATGTCTGTCCATTTGCAAGCTAGTGTATCAGTTAAGGCTACTTTTCTTGGCCCTATGTTTTAATAAGTCCTTGCTTTGTATGTAAGCACTAACTAGTCTGAAAGACTGCTGCTGCTTTAATTAAGGTGGTCAGGCATCTTGATGGAGTCCAACAAGTTGCTGGTAGCCTCATAATGGTTGGTTGTCTTTCTAGAGGTGTCCCAGGCGCTAATGGAGGCAGCCAACGACCGAGACCCTATGGTCCAGGAGCAGGTCAGGAAGTCGATGCTGACACTTGGGAAGAGGAAGCCTGACAGGGTCCTGACAATGTTCCAGAACTATCTGCTCAAACACCCCAAGGTTGTTCAACCTACTGCCTACAAGTTGTGAATAGTTATGTAGATATATTTTTACAAAATATTATACAGTAGCTAAAACGAATAGTGGACTATTGCAGAAATTAGCTATAGTTGTCATGTTGGAGATCATTTATGCTGCTGGTACTGTGTTTTGTGATGGGTCTTTTTTTTCTTTTCAGTTTAAAGTTCTTGTAGGATAATGTTACTATTAGTTTGGTCTGATTTAACATTGTGCAGTTCTGTTTAATACCATACTTAAAAATCAGAAGTTAAAGTGGTGTTTCTTGTTCAGAAGACCTGTGCCATTTGAAAAGAAAAGACTGATTTTATTAATCGCAAAATCGTTAAGACTGTCATACTTTCTCTCTCCAGTCCTGTGCACTGGCTCACATGCTCATGTTTCCGGCAGCTTCCGGTTGGACACCGAGTGGCTGTACTGCAGACCATCGAGCTCATACTGTTGTCCAGGATTAATGAGATTGGCTGCCTCAGAATTAAAAGCATCGTGTCTCTGGCCTCCGATGAAATGACCAGATCGAAGGTGACACTGGGGCCTGTCGTTAAATGTGGTCTCAGATTCTGCCGCACCCTTCTTCAAAGGAACGTATGGATGTATTCATTGTTCTGCCTGTAGACATTTGTAGAGAATCTCATGTTTTTTCTCTTAATCTGCGGTACAGGATGTTGCTACATATTGTAAAATGTATTCCTACTCGGACTGTCATCTAATACCTCTCTAAAATTAAATGTGAGACAAAAATATCACACATTCGTATCACAGACAAGACGATGCCATTGTCGTTACCGTATTAATCATGGCAATGTGGTGGCTCAGTTGGTCGCACATTTTCCTCACACCCCCAGGGCTGAGGATCTGAATGCTGCCCCGTGTCTGTTTGTGTACAGTTTGTATGTTTCCTGGGATAGGCTCCAGCCAACCCCCCCCCCCACCCAACGAATCTCTACTGGAGAATTGGCTGATATATGTATGAATTCTACTATCAGGTCCAATGTTAATGGATATGTCTGTCTCTCTCTGACCAGGAAGTGGTTCCTGATTGGCAGCAGGCCGCTAGCAATATTCTGGTTGCTGTCGGCAATAAGCACATGGGTGACATCATGGAGGAGATGCTGAGCAGGTTCCAGCCGGGGGTGCTGCCTCACTTCTTCGTGGTGCAGACTCTGGCGAGGCTCTCTCATTCCAACGGTGGGGCTGTTTCTGCTTCAACAGACGATGCCACTGGAACAGTCATCTCCAAGCAATCCTTACTGTCATTTGCATAAATCTGCAGTATAAATGTAAACTAAGTGATTAGCAGTTTCTTATTATCCAGAAAACCCATTTGAATCTTAGGATTTTAAGGCTTAGTAATCTTAAAGCTTTTTCTGCTATGGAACAAACGCTGTTGATTTTTCTCGATAATGGTGTGCTTTACTTCCTTAAGCTAAAGAGAAACTTTAGCATTTAGCTTTATTTTCTTTTATCTATTTGCAAGCTGTTGTGTGTGACACTGCATTTAATTGTATAAAGGCGCTAATGAAGAGCGCTAACTGCCACTAGTGTCACGTGATGGCCTCTGTGCTCCATCCTACAGTCTACGGCATGGTGCCCTTCCTCAGTGCCATCCTCACCACCATGCTGCCCATGTTGGGCATGGCCAAGCAAGATAACATGAAGTGGGTCTTCTCCTTTGGTGAGTCCAGAGGTTCTGCAGAACATTTCTAGGTACGTCACTGGAGAAAAGGCACTGACTGCCCCCCACCCCACCCCATCCCATCCCCACCCCATATCGACAGCTCTATCCCGGTTCAGTGAGAGCATCGTGGAATACTTGGCCAACCTGGATAAGGCCCCAGACTCGACAGTGAGCAAGGCCACCTTCTCGGGCGAGATCTACGCTGCCTATGATATCCTCTTCTGCAATTGGCTGCAGAGCCGGGAGCCCAAGGTTCATGAAATTGGGGGCGCGTGGGAACCAATTTCTTCTAATTGAATTTCTGCTTCTCAGTGGCCTCTTTCTTATGGTTGTCATGAGAGCTGGTCTGTCTTGCCAGCTGTATGCCATATAGAAAGCAGACTGGTGGAGTTTCTGACTTCACTGGGGAGATACATTATAAGCTCTCCCTTTCTTGAGGTTGCATCAGGGCGAGTTGTCACTGACATATTTGATTTCAGCTCTCATGAGTGCTGTTGACTCATTTCCTGAAGGCCTAGCTCTCCTGACCTTCGTAGGCCGTTCTCGCCCTCGACAGGCTGCTCTCATTTTCTTTCCCGCATGTTCAAGGTGCGACTGACTGTGACTGAAGCACTGGGAGCCATGACTCCACTGATGGCTCCAGATAAGCTGGAGGAACAGCTTCCCAAACTGATTCCCACCCTCTTGAACCTGTATAAGAAAATGCCTGATCACTATATAATCAGCAAGGTGAGTTTCTTCGCTCATCCCACCAGTGTATGGAGTATGCAGTCTGGAGTAGCAGGCCTCCCTATTGATGTATGATTGGTCGCTTAGATGCCAGTTTAACCCAGAACAGTATAGGGTCTTCTTGCTCATACAGGGAAGGCATTTTACTGGAGCAGTTCAGGTCAAGTACCCGGCTTAAGGTATTACAGCAGGACGTCTTCTATGAGTTGCCCACAAGCCAGAAACCCTTGGGTTATGAGCAGATGCCTCTCTCTGCCGGACCGGTGCCTCTTCTGTGGTTCTGTCCTTGTCCGCCGGGCCATCATGTTATCAACCCGTAGAGCCTGTGCCAGGTCCTGGATGTGGCTGCCAGCATGGACGGCCGGTTGCTGAGGGCCCTGGCTGACGGCCTGCTCCTCACCCTGCACCAGCAGGTAACGGTCAGTCCCCGGTGTGGAATGGTCATAGGTGTCCTGTGGTTTGACCTCAATTTTAAACACGGCTGTTTTCATGAGGAAGGTGCTGCTCACTGAGCCAGACTTTAGCAGACTGATTAATCCCGTTTTTTTTTCACATGCTTTGGTTTGCAGATTGCTTTTGGCAAAAGAATTTAATGGGCTTTTATTGTAGAGTCTATATAAAGTGGGATTAAAGCAATTTTATCTATCTGTCTGTCTGACTGTCTGAGCTAGCTATCTATCTCTGTCTATCTATCTAATCTATTTATCATTTTAATGACAATATCTGCCCTTGCTCATTCATAACATTGGTTTCTCCACTCTGCTTATAAGGTGTCTTTGCCAGTAGACTACAACAGCCCTGTAACGGTGAAAAACCACAATGAGATACTAAGGTGCTTCAGTATTTTGGGTAGGTGCTTTCATCTGCATTGTAACCCCTCCCATGACGAGAAGAGAATAGTGTGTTCTGATGAAGGCAGTCCACTGCCTTATTAACGCAGATGGCTCTATGTATTCTATGTATTTATATACAGTATATACAAAAGTCTTTAGCAGTTTGTTTAAAGCCATTTTTATTTACTCAAAGAAAAACACACTTTAACATTAGAACATATGCAGATTAACAGTATCTGATATCTTGTTAGATAGATAGGACTCAGCTTCAGTGCCCAAAACCTCAGTGACACTCCAGCCAATCCACATGTTTGTTCATTTTACCAACTCACTCAATGCATTAAATAACATTTTAATGAGGTGTTGATTAGCCAAATAAAGTTTACTAGTGGTTGAATCAAGACATTGGTGTATGATCGCTGCAAATACTGATTGGCTTTGGGAAAGGTTTTTAAATGGTTGACACACTATTTGTGTATGTGTGTATGGGTGGTGTCAGATGCAGTCAAACTGACATTTCAGTCTGAAACCCCATATTACTTGCTTTTCCAGGCCCACTGCCTAATTGGAGCGCGGCCGCACCGCTAATCCCCAGCTGGCTAACAAGCCGTTGTTTGCTTTCGGTTTTGATCCCCTGGTACCCTGCTTTTGGATTTTTGAGGGCCTACACACCACCCTGTCTGGTTGCGGGCCTTTTCCGTGCCTCCGCACCTGACCGAAAACCTGATCGCTTGTTTGGAAACCAGACCCCGTGTCTGCGACTTCGCGGGGGTCTCTGCGGGTGTTTAAGCAGACTCAGCCTGTCGAGCGGTTTGGGAGCGATTTGCTGTGAACAGAGAACCAAACAGAGACCTATTGTTCCCACACCCAGCTGACACCTTCCCCAACCGCCTGGTTAACTTCGTGCTGCAGAGGCTTGAGAATGGCGGCGAGCGTAACCGCATGGGCTCCCTGGCCGTGCTGAAGCAACTCGTCAACGCCTCCTGTAAGCCCCCAGGCCTCAGGACCAGTAATACTGCTGAAATCCACCCAGTATTGCATTTGCACTGTGTTTATTAGGACTGTGACTATTGTGTAACCTTATTTTTAATGTAGCTTCCATTATGGAAACAAAGAGGGGGCTTATAGTCACCAGCCTGCGGCTGCCGCTACTCGACGCCAGCAACAAGGTAAAGTCCCAAGCAGCTCATGGCAGAGGATGTTGGATATGGGGGGGGGGATTACAAAGTCCTCTGACCTGATGTCCTGATTGATAAACAGCCTTTTGGAGGGAGGCATGGCAGGCAGGGAATCCAGGCCCCTTCCTGAAGGCATCGCGTCCAGGGGTGGATTAACTTATCTGGGGCTGCAAGGTTGACATTGGCATGGACACTCAGGTGTTGCTGATTTAACTACCCATCCCTTTTCTCCTGAGGCGGGGCAGAGCCCTGATGTTTGCCAGGGCCCCCAGCCTATAGCCTAGAACAGCCTATGTAGTATGGCACCCCAGTCTGTGTTGTGAAACGATAGATAAGCCGGAGATGATCTGAAACGCTGTCTCCTACAGGTCAAGAAGAAAGCTGTCCAGGTGATCAGCGCCATGGCCCACCACGGATACCTGGAGCTGGAAGGCGGAGACATGCTTGTGAGGTTTATGGTGCTGCACTGTGCCCTTCCAGATGCCTGTCATGTACGTTTCCCGATCTGCTGCCCCTTCTGGTCGTGTTGTATGTGGTTTTTTTTGTCTCACTCTGAGGAGCCAGTTGGCATTGGTTTCACATTGTATTGCTTTAAAGCAGTCGGCTTCCCTTCCCGTTGAGCTCCAGCGGTTGGAAGTTTGCAGTATCACTCTTTTGGTGGGTATGGCCTCAGCAGGGGCGGAGCCTGTCAGACCAAGAGGAGGTGACCAATGAGGCTCTCCGGAACATATGCGAGAACACACTGCACCTTCTTGCGACTACAGTGGGCTGCATGGAGGACGTGAGTCCCGCCCCGTTATACCCCTGCAGAAAATCACCATATAGCATCTTGCATTTGTGTTACCTGACTAGCACAATGACATAAGGTAGTGGTAATACTGTACTCTTTGTACTCTGGTCACTTAATATTTTTTAAATATTGCTCTTCTCCTAAAGGCGCTCATATTCTGCAGTACTTAACATTGCCTTCCCGAGGACCCGTTTCTGACTAACAGAAAATGCACTGTAAAGTTTACCTTGTCTCAGTCCAGATGTGTCTTTCAAGAAAAATGAGTTTCCCTTGTGGTGGGAGAGGATTCTACCTCCCAAGCTACTTAAAGCGAGCGCTGCGATGCTTCCAGCTTCACGGCCAAGCACAGCATGAATGTTCCTGCTTCCTCTCTGCCTTTGTTGGTTATTTTTCCTCTGTGGGTTCTGGCCCTTTCCCTCTGAAAAACAAAAACGGTTGACGAGAACTGTCCATCATGTGACTGTTTTCCCATGCTCTCTTATCGCCACGGGAGACAGCTCTGATTGGCTGCGCTGCAGGTCAGCTGACGGGGCTGGTGGTCACGGGTGTCTCCCCCAGGTGCTGTGGCCTGCGCTGCTCCGCTACCTGATTCCGGTACAGTACACTGACGCCACCGTGCCCCTTTGCAACAGCCTGGTCCTGCTGGGTGACAGGAAGCGGGCTGCGGGGGACCCAGGCTACATCGTCGACTTCACCAAGCAAGGTGCCGTCCCACTCGTCTCCGTTTTTTTTTTTCCTCATGAGCAGTTAGTCTGTTAATGGCTGATAAAGTTGGTCATTTAATCCTTTGCGGAAAGTAATGCTGACAATATGTACTGTGTGTGTGGTCCAGTTATACCTTGCGTCATGGGGACTAAATGTCCCCATAATGTGATGAAAACCTGTTATCTTGATCTTGTGGGGGATCATTTTTCTTGTCCCAATAGGGATAACCTCAGTTTTATAAAATTCAGTGACTGCAATCAAAAAACTAAAAATGCCAATTGTCATTTTATTTGGTTAAGTATGTTTAAGGTTACAGCTGGGTAGGGGTAAAGGTTTTGGATTTTCCTATAGAAATGAATGGATGGTCTCTACAAAG
>JAODKE010000051.1:9560148-9587040 GCA_026779605.1 Mormyrus hasselquistii
TATGTTTAAGGTTACAGCTGGGTAGGGGTAAAGGTTTTGGATTTTCCTATAGAAATGAATGGATGGTCTCTACAAAGGTGTGTGTGTAGATTTTCATACTTCCAAATGCCTGAAGTCTTCCTCAACTGCTTCCCTCTCTGGTTTTCCAGACAGTCTTCCTTCATCGTACAGCATCATGATTAGGCTCTGGGTAAGTGGCTCACAAGTGCCCCCTTCAGCCAGCGCCGTCAGGGGCCCAGGGAGCCTCACCCTTTTGGACCCCCTCCCAGGTCAACGTCTCATACCCATTCCGGAGTCGTGGCCGGGGAGCACCCTCGCTCAGACTGCTGGCAATTTTGGCCCCCAGCATCCATCCCAGTTTGGAAGAGCTCTGGACCACAGAGGTCCCCCTGCTCCTGAACCTCCTGGAAGGTGCACAGAGTCAGGCTGGCTAAGCCATAGATCAGTGAATGGCGTTAAGGCACTGAAGTTTGCAATAAAATGCTAAATAATGATGATAACAGCTTGGGTATTAAGCATGCAGCCCATCTCTTCAGCACCCAAAGGGTAGTTGTGTATGTGAGACCCCCCCCAGGGACCACTCTGACCCCGGTGTCTCTCTGTGTTGGTCTTCTAGAATCCACAGTGGACACACTAAACAGGAGGACATGGGAGCAGAGCCTTCTCAAGGTTTAACGTGTTGGTGTGGTGTTTGGGTTTGATGTTTGAGTCAACAATAACTTGAGCAGCTGGATGGGTTTGTCGGTTGCAGCTACTGTCCAAAACACTGGTGGCCATCATGGACGATGGGTGGCGCTGTCGGCTGGCCTCTGAGATGTCCCTTTATTTGCCCACCTACAATGGCTCCCTGGATGAGAAGGTCGGTGACGGCCGCTGGATCAGATGGCCCGTTTCTCTGAAGAACGTCACCTCAATCACCCAACTTCACCTCCATCGCTCCATCCTGATTTGGTCATCGCTCTTTCCTCTGCTTAGAGCTTCCTGTACAAGTGTATGGGAGTGACCTTGCAGAGATGTTGTGACTCGGGCGTGGTGAAGGAGCAGATGCGCATCATCCTGGCTACCGCGTGCCACGGCGACGCCATCGAGAGAGAGGTGCCCCCACAGGCTCCTTGGCGATGCCTCGGGTGTCTGCCTCACTTATTCATTGGCCCACTCGTCCAAATCATTTTGAAAAGTGTGGATATTGATTTTTTATTTTTTTTTCCTTCTCTAGTGTTTCTGCAATAGTTTTAATTTTTTTTTTTTAAGAATTTTTTTAAGCTGTGAAAAAAGATGGCAGATGACAGTAAGGATAATGTAAATATATTGTTTGGGAACCCTAAACTTGCTCTTATGTGCTGTTTGGGGTAATTGGTTTTGCAGGGAGTTGCGAAGGGAATTGGGCTCTGTGCCAGCAACCACCTCGATGATACTCTGGCCAAGCTGGAAGATTTCGCGAGATCCGATGCCTTCAGGAAAGCCTCGGGAATACTTGGCCTGCTTAAAGTAAGTTCCGTATGGGTTTGTTTTCATCTGAAGGGAAAAAAGGAGGAATGTCATGTACGACCTCCTGCCGGTTCACGTTTTGGTGGGCTGCCATCTCCACTGCGAGCAACATCATTACCCGGACGAACGATTGAATAGAATCGGGCTGATTTCAATTTTTTGTTCATGTATCACCTTATTTTAATTTATGGCAAAGTAGCCAATTCCCATCCCTTAGCTGTCATCCGTCTTCAAGATTTTATCTATCCAGCAGGTGGAAGGTCATAGCAACTAAGCTGCTTTCATTTCCTGACTTCTTAACATTGCGGAAATGTCAGCTTCTGTCCTTTTAATATCCAAATGAAATGTCAGTCACCTGCTATTAGCCTATATGTGGGAACTTGCTGTTCCCAGGATAAGAATGATGGAGAGGTTGAGAAGATGAAGAGTACGTTGATTCTGTCCTATGGCTACATCGCTCTCCACGCTCCTGAGGACAAGGTTCTGGGCCGAATCGACACTCAGATCCTGCGAAATATCAGCAAACACTTCAACACCAAGGTAACACCATCACTAAGCTCACTGTCACATCAAGATAAGTCTGAAGGCCAGTGCACTAAGGATTCAGTGTGATGTTGTGTAGTGTTTTACATGGCTAAGGGGTTTATCCGGCCAAAAGACAAAGGCAACCCACCGTCAGTCACCAAGCTACAGAGACCATGAGGCCATGATTTATGATGCTGTAGAATTTTATTTTTCTCTAAGATATTTTCAGTAAAATAATCAAACCCAATAGTGCATTTTTGGTGGCTTCAGACATGCTGTGAAGTCGTAATATTTTCCTAAATGGTAAGGTAAATAGTAAAAATGACTGCGGTTTAACATTATGCTTGAAAATCCAATTTTACTGTCCCTGGAACAGCGAGCCTGCTTTGGTTGGCGATGTGCTGAATGACTTCACGTTGCAGAACCTGTGGTTTGGCCACGCGAGGTTACGGACACACTGATCAGACAGTCCGTGCTGTCCTCCCAGGCCGAGCGCCATCAAATGCCGCTATTTTTACCAGGGGCTGTTTGGGCGGAAACTTGCAGATCAGCTCTACTAACGAGCCACCGATTCTGTATGTGTCATGCTAGACCGTTAGTGAGCGCAACATTAATGTAAGTGGGGTATCTTAATCGGGCATCTCCATAAAATCAACAACAGACTATTCAAATCGTGCATTCCCCAGCATTGTGTTTCTGGTGCAGTGATCATCTGGGGCTTATTTCACACTATAATGTTGTTAAGACCATTTTAAATTCATTAGATTCATAAAGACCTCTGTTTTTGTAAAAGTAGGTAGTCATGCAGTTTAGTGTTTATGACTGGAGGTATATATTACAATTTTTTTAATTGAGGATGTCAGTTTTAGGGGAAAAACATCCTCCTGATTCTTGTGCTGTGTTGTGTTCAGGTACTAGGGATGAAAGTTGAGACCAAGGTAATGAAATCAGTCCCTCCCCCCCCCCCCTTCTGTGTCAGCTGCACGGTGGCAGTGCTTTCAGCTTATCCTCCCTGGGATGCTGTAAAACGCTCCAGTGCACCAGCTTTATGTTCAGTTTGGGCTTCCTGCAGGAACACTCATCACCACGTGTTACTCTGTGGAGAGCAAACATCTGACTCCTGTTATTCTTGGATGGGGGGGTGAAGGCTGACCTGCAAGAGGCCAAGTCACGAAGGGAGGCATTTCCTAAAAACACTCTGGATTTAAGTCACGGGTTCCCCGAAGTGTGCGTAGAGCTTTCAGCCTTGTATCTCCGCTTCACACCGATGTTTCTGATCGGCTAAAGGAAGCACCTGAGCTCCATGTTTGAGTGTCACAATTCATTCAATTCATTCATTCGTTTATACATTTGAAGCCTCACTAATTAGCTTTAGTTTTTTTAGACCTCATTTTTGTTTTTATGTAAATCAGAGCACTCCCCTCAGCCTTCCTATAAATACATGCTGCTACTATTTCCCAGAAGGCTTTAGGTCGTACTCTAAGCTCTCCTGCTCTTACCGTCCCCTCGCTGAGGTCACGGTCATTTCTGCCATGTCCAGTCATTCAGGCTCTGTGAATGTGTGCGCACACGCTCCACTTACTCTCAGCATGGCCAGCTTGAACACTACTGGCTGTTTTCCCCTTACTAATCTTCCGAACATCTTTGCGCATGAGTGTGTGGTCCTTGTTTTGAGGGCAAAGACTCCGCATCTTGACTTCCATCAGGACCTGACCCTGAAGATCAGCCTGCTCCAGAGTGTAGGCCTCATCGCTCAGGCCGTCTGCGCCTGTGTCCGGAGGCAGAACTACCTATTCACCCGCAAGCGGGAACTTGTGGGAGTCCTCATGGTCAGTGGTGCATGCTGGGATGTGCAGGGTGACTGCAGGCTGTGGGAACGCACGTGTACTATTTGACGGTAGTATAGGCCTTGTGTACGGTGGCCTACTACAATTTTGTCATGTCTTGCGTTTGAAGGACATCATCAAAGCAGAACCCACCGATGTCCTGGTGACTTCCGTCCGCCATCTGGCCATGACAGTGTGTGCCAGCCTTATGTATCCTTCCATGGGACAATGGATGGAGCCACGCCTATTTTAAGTTGGGTGTCCTACCCTGGTTTGTGACCCTGTAAAACCTGCCTGCCAGTGGCTGGTGGGTTATGGGTGTCATGACCTCAGACCAATTAGCAGTAAACTTTTGCACAAACGGCGCTTTAGAAGTGGGCCCAGTGGAGCTCATAAAGCCTCCCGTTAATACTGAGTTGGATCCGCTACTTTTAGAGCCTCACTGAGGTTTATGTGACACTGTCGCATGAAGCATCCTCCTAACTAGCTGCCACAAAGAAGTCCTTTGACTCACGGGCCCAGCAACTTAGACCCAGCGCTGACTGAGAGTGAGACCTGCGATGTGCTGAAAACCTGTTTGACCAGTGTGCTGGGGTTGCCCCTCCTCAAGGTTGTGGACCAGGGAGAGGAGGATGAGTCCCTGGACTTGCAACAAAGGCAGGTGAGGGTGGTATAGCTCTCATCTTTTGTAGCATAAAATCTTCTCGTCTTGTCTTATGTTGGTTGTAATGACAGTAATGTCCACTAGAGGGAACTGTGGTACTGCATTGCACCACACCTGAATAGCAAACAGATGTCCTGATTTATGAATGACTGCAGCTAATATAAGAGCAAATACTTCTAAATAAATCTGTTTATCCCTGTTTAGCTGTTTACTGTGCTTGCAATGCACAGTAATGACTTCATTGGCACGTGGAGGGTGGGAATAGCAATGAAATGCTTTGTCACACAGGGCCTGTATGCGGAAACCTTCAATGCTCTTGAGGACTTGCTGGGGAGATTACTCTCCCGGAATCTGACCCCAGATGGGCTGCAGATCATCTTTAAGGTAGGCGGCGTATACCAGCGGAGGGGGAGCAACGCTGCATGTTCCTGGCACAAGAGCCCAGCGGGGGCTGCCAACCCCTCCTTGTCGGCCTGCCCACACAGCACCTGGAGGTCTGGATGGGGTCTGAACTGGATCACGGGCGGGAGAGGGCCGTGCGGACAGCCGTGCGGGTACTGGACTCTTACCTGCATAACCTGACTGTGAGGGTGGGTGTGACCGGGGAGCCATGCTGGGCGGCGAGGGCTGTTTCGCCTGTAGTTCGCCGATCACATGGTGCTGGGCTCTGAGGTGGTGCCCCCTTCTGTCTCTGTGTGCCAGCAAAAGATGATGACCTTCCACAACATCGGCGCCCTTCTGGGACGGCTGGTGCCCCGCTGCACAGACCGCTGCCCCGCGGTGAGTTGGGCGGCCGGCGAGGGCCTGCGCATCCTGTTGCGTATCCAGCTGCGATACGAGGGTGAGTTTCCTCCCGCATCCTGCGAGGAGGGTGCGGGTGGGTCGCTGCCGTGTGTCCAGCTGGCGGGGCTGAACACCCCCCCTTCCTGTTTCCTAGGGTTTTCCCTTGATCACAGAGATGTGGCAGTCGAAAGCCTGCCCGCCTTGTATGAGGGGCTTTGGAACCCTGACCCTGCTGCTCTGTGCCAGACCTGCTCCCATCTGGCCGAGGTACCACAGCGGGTGGGGAAGCGGCCAGCCCACTAAACAGGGCTCCCTCACACCCTCATCCTCCTTATTCTCCACCTCCTCCTCCTCATCCTTCTCCACCTCCTCATCCTTCTGTTCCTCCCTATTCTTTTCCTACTCTTCTTCCCCTATTTCCATCTCTACCTCCTCTTCTGTCTCCTCACCCTCCTCCTCTCCATCCTTCTTCTCCTTCCCGCATCTCTACCTCCTCCCTACCTTTTCATGCTCCTCCTCCTCTTCCCCTATCCCATTCTTTTCCTTCTCCTCAGGCCATCAGCAGGCGCCTTACTCCTCAGCAGGTTGGACCTCTGATCCTGGTCCTGACAGAGGGCTTGAGAGACCCTCAATCAAGCTGCTGTCTTGTGTCTGGCGTGTTCCTCAATGCGCTCCTTGCGCACAGGGGGGGGCGTCTGCAAGACCTGGTAAGAGCCCTGCCCTGCTTTACTTTGCAGCCGAATCTCCTCTTTAAGATTCCCCAATCTCATGAGAAGGCAAATTGTTTTGTCTTTCCTGAACACACCACAAGGGGGTGCAGTTTCCTTAGTGTGTCGCAAAGAGCAGAAGTTGTGCAATATCTGAATAGAGCCAACTCTTCTATGTTCCTATACAGTGGCCTGCTTTACTGCTTGGAGTGTAATCAGCATGGTTTAATGGCTTCCAGGCAGGGAGGCCTAGAGCGACAGGATAACTGTTTGTCAGTGGATGAACAGAGGCTCTGATTTGGCAGCCTGACTGGCTCCTTATCACATATCGTAAAGGCAGCTGTTATGACGTTTGCTGGCCTGCATTGTTAGGAGTGTTCAATGCATACCAAGCAACCAAAGTGGTCAACAAGCTCATCCAGTTATGCTTTAAAATCTCATTTCCTCGTTTATAAGGGTTAAACTAATGTTCAGAAACAGATCTCTCTATTTAAGTCGGGCTTATTTAATTTTAATACCTATTGAATAACCTGGGGATGCAGTGTAGAGTCATGGCATTCAAACTTTTTTTAACAGGACCCCTAGGACTAATATTTGTTCTGATTTCCCCTCACCCCCCCGCCACACACACACACACACACACAGATTTAATTATATGACTCATTATTCATGTCATTATTTATATGATGTCTACCAGCATATATCATCACATAATTTATTGCTGAGTTCTTCATTTCTTTTCCTCACTTATGCCCCCTCCCCACCCCGAACATAATTTTCCATGTTTATGGGTCCTCTCATCTTATAAGGTTTAAGGCAGTCTTGATTTTGTCTGCACCACTGTCCTAATCATACACAACAGTTGAGCCTTTGTAGACTTACCTCATGCAGATCGAGAAGCTAAAATGTTAGTGTCTTTCATGGGTGGGGCGCTCTTCACGACCCAGGTTCCCGAGATCCTGGGAGCGCTGCACCTGAGCTTGCAGACCATCTCCGAGGACCAGGTGAAGATGGCAGTGACGCACTCCATCCTAACCCTGGCTTCCCAGCACCTTCAGGTCGTCATCGATACCCTTATCTCCTACCCCCTGCCCTATGACAGGTGGGTCCCTGGTCTCTGTGACTTATGTTTGTTCTAGTGCGTGAGACTCTGGCCGATATCGCCCTTGCATGCTTGCATCACATCCTACTCCAAACTGCAGCAGAGGGAATCTCGATTTCCTGTTGCGCAATGCGCTTGGCGAGCCGTGTCTTTTCAGTTTGAGTGGTATTGACTGAGGGATTAGCTCGTCTTGATTAAAATGCACCCTGCAGGACCGCGATCCAGGCCCGGCACTCGGATGCACGGCTTGTTTGCTTGGAGAAATCCACCGGCATGGAATCTTAGCGGGGGCCTCTTACGAGGGGAGTGAAACATGCCACGTTTATCTATGGGAGGCGAGGGGTGAAATTTTAACCATATGCCACATTTAGGTGGGAGAGAGGAGAGCTGGGTGTAGGAATGATGATGTACAGGTGGCAGAAGTGCAAGAGCTACAGCCGTCTGTCTGCTGTGCCTGCAGCAGCACCTGTGACATGTGGATTGCGCTGGGTGGCCACTCTGCCCTGGCCGGTCACATCGTGGAGGCCTTCACTGAGAAACTGGTCGTCATGGTGCCCTACATAGACAAGAGGGACCCAGCTTTGAGGATGGGGGCCACCAAAGTTGCCACTGTTCAGCCGCTTGCAGTGAGTCGCAGAGCTGCCCCCCCCCCCCCCTCAGGCTGACGTGCTCCCTCTTACAACTGAGTGGCCCTGTGGCCTCTCTCCAGGTGACCTGCGCCCTGCGTGAGATAATGATGAACGGTCAGATTGAGGGTGTTGTCGCAGAGCAATTTCCGCGGCTCTTCAGTGCCCTTCTGGTGCGTATGGGCTCCAGCGTGGGAGTGCAACTCCCCAAGAACTTCGGTACCAGCACCACGAGGCCAGAGAAGAGACCATCTGGAAAAGTGCTTGGTGCCTTCGACGTGTGCGGGTGAGCGCTGGCCGTTACAGCTGCCGAAATCAGACCGATCACCTTGGTACAGTGTTCCCCAGATCGTCCACATTTTTGCTCCCTCCCTGCTGTTTACTGGGAACTGGGAGGTAGGAAAAATATGGACTGTCTGGTGGTTTTCAAGGACTGAGAAACACTGACCTAGCACATGGGTCAGCTCAAAGTCAGCTTTATTGTCAATTCTGCCACATATACAGAACTCACAGAGAATTGAAATTACATTTCTCTCAAACCCTTGGCTTGACAAGAGTTGACAGCTAATGTGCAGTCATCCCTCTGGCTGCAGGATGGCGCTAGAGGCAATGCAAATTCTACTGGTGCGTGTCCAGCTGGATGAGGTGCTCAAGACCCTGGACCTCAAGGAAGGATGGGCCAAGATGAAGGAGCCGTGGCAGTTCATCGACGGGATCGCCCTGCTGGCCAAGTGAGCAGAGCATCCACCCCCCAGAGCAGCATGTGACAAGGACTTTCTGTAGTGTGACCCTCTGTTTTTATTATCCTGAAAACACCACTAGTGATTTGAGAATGTTTGCTGTGAGTTTTTCTGTGTCACCATGATTGTATGGTATGGTAAGGGATTATGTTTTAAACTGGAACTCAAAACTAAAGCTGAGTGATAATACTATGTGTGTGGTGGCCCGTTCCCTCCAAAAGAGGACATGTGTGTGTTTAATCATGCCCCTTTTAGCCGGAGATAAAAGCTAAAAATAGGACTCTGTGAGTGTGTCAGGGACGGCTTTGCCCCGAAACAGGCTCAGCCTTTGATGGAGGCCTTCTGTTCCCTGAGTGCCGTGACCTGCAGTTTGCAGCGTGTGACCGTGTAGGTTTCGCTTTCCCAGCGTCTGAGGACGCCCCAACCTCCCGGCTATGACTCCTCACAGACGCCTATCAGCAGCAACAAAAAGGTGGCACTCAATCAGGTGCCTCGCTTGGCTGGGTCTCTTGGCCCGTTTTTCAGTTTCCCCTGAACCAGCAGGGTCGCCGAAGCTTGCAGAGGGGTCGCCGCTGGGTCCTCGGCCGTCTGCTCGGCTGGCTGTCCAGCCGTACGCATCCTGGCTTGCGGCACTTCGCATTCCTGCGCTTGCTGAATCGCTGTGCCTGCCTCTTGTGCCAAGTCAACTCTGTGCCTTATACTACATTCAAATTCTGTTCATTCCTGTGCCAAGCCTGCCCTGACCTGTGTGTGTACAGAGGCTAGGTTAAACATTGGGGAAGGAAGGAGAGCTGAAAGGCTTTTTGTTAATTTACCAGACGATACATCAAGCAGAGCATGACTCAGTGGATAGTATTGTGGCATTCGCCCTTCCAGGTATTTGCTTACTGTGTGTGTCCATGGAGTTTCTGCATTTTCCTCGTTCTCTTCAGCCCAAACACATGCCTGAGAGGTGGATTGGTGTCCCTAAATCACCCCTGATTGTAGGACTGGTGATATCACCGGTCTGGTGCTTGGCCCCTAACTAATTCATCCTCTGACGTGCCCCAGGCTGGCAGAGACCCTGCAAGTGGGTGAGCAGCCTAAAAGAAATCTGATGGATGAATATCTGGCTGAGATATGCAGAAGTTTCCAGGGAACAGGGAGTGTAGCTCTCCACATTGTGTTGTTAAATTAAGTTGAGAACTACTTTCCAGTTAGGTGCTGATATTAGCTGGACTTCACGGGTGAACATTGACTGATGATTCACTTCCTGCTGGGGAAATGCGTGGATCCTCTGGTCCTCATAGGGTATGCCTGGTAACCTGCTTCAAGGCCTGATTAAAAATGAGATTTTGGGGGGAGGGGGGATGTGTACATCTTTTAAGATAAGCTTCCAGTTTCGGTAGTTATAAAAAACTGTTTAATGGCCACAGAATGACATGTAGTCTGCAGAGCAGTGAAAATGCTAAAATGATCCCACAGAGAATTATGGGTAATGAGGGCAGCTGGCCCTGGGGCATTTCTACCTGGTTGTGGAGTATCAGGGAGACTCCCCTTTATTTCAAAGATAACTACAATGGCGGGAGAAAGAGTTCATCTAGGGTTAATTCTGTCTAAACCCAGTTTGCTGAAGACCTTCATGGACTCTGGGCAGCTCAGGTGGATGATATTGATTCTTATTGGTGGTTATAAAGATGGCAAATTTGAGCCGGCCCTTAGCCAACGAGGTTGTCTGTAACTAATTTGGCATCTTGACATCGTAGGAAAATTTCAGATGTGTCTTGGGGGCAAGTAGAACCCTGAAAATGTTTAATGACGCATCTTAGCTCAGACTTTCTGAGATAGGAAAGGAATTAAAGCTCATTTAAATTGAACCAGTGTTGTATCCTCATTAAAGCCTTTAGTGAGTGTAATTTCTTTTTCACTTTGCTGAGTTGTCCTAATTCTGTAAAAATTTACTTAAGTAATTTCTCCCTGGCAACCACAAGCTGAGTTAGCCAATGAGAAACATATCTCCTCTCTTCAGTCAACCCCCATTGGCTGAGAGTACATGGTAACCTACCCATGTATATTTTGGTGCCACTATTCACTATTAACACCCAGCCAGACTGTATTTAGATCTTAGGTTTTTATTGGTACCTGTGTGTCCCCCTCACAGCGCCATGGCAACGCACGCAGGCCCCCATCTCTCAGCCATCGTCCAGCACCTGTATCCCACCCTCACCAGCATCTATGAGTGTCAGAGAACCACGGCGACAGCCTTCCTCTCGGAGGTAAGGAATGGTGGGAGGTGGTGGTATGGTGTCTGTGTCTACGTACTGGTCAGCGATATGCAGTATAGCACTGTAACCAGTGAGCAGGGTTTGGTTCTCTTGCAAATCTGCTAGGAGATGTAGAATCCCCAGTTCAGCAAGTGCTGTGCTAAGACGGGTGGTGTTTGGGGGCAAGGTAACCATTAACAGGATGTACTGACAAGCCACAGATCAGGTCACAGGGTTGACATCACCACTGTGCCAAGTGACGCCCTTGTGTAGGGTGACCTACATCCTGAACATATCCAATTAGTTTAACGATGAGACACAATTCACTGTACACAAGCTTTTTCCCTTTTTCATACACTATCCACTGATATCTGACCTGGGGTCAGATTGTCGTAGTATTGCTCTTGACAGCAGCATCAGAATTTTTTTTTTCTTTGTGACAATATGAAGTTCCTGGTTATGTCATCCATCTCTCCTTCTAAACACTAGTCCTAGTCGGGGTCGCAGGATGATGAAGTCTTGCTGTGGGTGAATGGGCGTGGCCACCACAGGGTTGCCCGCATGGCAGTGCCATCTTTGTGTCCTTCCACTCTCTTGGCCACAGCTGCTAAACCATCGGGTGGCGACGGAGATGATGATGACTGACTCGCTGATGAAGAGCATGATTGCGCGCCTTGCTGACCCCTGCAGTGCTGTGCGCATGCTGGCCATCAGAGGCCTGGGTAACATCGCCACTGGGTCCCCGGAAAAGGTGACGACAATTCCCAATAAATCCCAGGCAAACCATTTCTGGTTACGGAAGCCAGACGCTAGTTCAGAGACTTCCTTATTAGAGCAGTAGCAGCATATAATCATGGTGGCTGTGTCTGAACGCATGGACTGCACCCTTCGAAGAACACGGTTTTTTGAAGGTGCAACCTTTGTAGACTGCGTTCTTCAAAGGTCAAACGGAAAGAAGTTGTCAAATGGGACAATCTGGCCTTTGGATAATTTCCTATTTGCATCACCAGCTGTTCCCACCTTTTCTTTTGAGTCACGAAGCGCTGCTCCTATTGCCTAGCCAGGACACACCCACTTCACTTCTGTACAGTGCATCCTGGGATATGTTGGGCTATGAAGGATCCATCTGGTGGATCCATTGCGACTCAGTAAAAGGATGCATTTCTAGACTGCTTTTGAAGGAGCCTTTGAAATGGGACAGCATTGTCGCACAGTCGTGATGCGTTTTGGTCTTCGAATACCACCTTAGAAGGACTGCTTTCACAAGCACAGGGTCACACTACAGGAAGTCCTCGTGACATAATGTGGTCACGTGCTGCTCTACATTGTCCCCACAGGGGTGGATGCTCTTCTCTCTTGGCCAGTAGGTCAACCCCATTGACACACTGCAGTGGGCCTCCAGACGGTCCATATTTTACTCCCTTCTAGCTCCTAGCACACCTGAACCAAACAATCAGGACGAATTAAGCAATGGAGAACACCGAATACCTGGTACAGGTGTGCTGGGAGTTGAGGCCTTACTGGTGCCAGATGAAACCACCATCCTCTCCTAGACTTTCCCCCATAATCATAATTTGCAAAGTGTCTATTCAAATCATCATCCAAGAACACTGCCGTATCATCAGGGATCCATGGATTGCATTCATGCATTTTGATCAGTGTCCATCATATTTGCCTTGTTGACCCCTGGGTATCATTAGAATGTTTTCCTAGCAAGAATATTCAAATTAGGTATGAGGTTCTGTCCCAAATATCTTGAAACTCTGGTGGAAACTCATACATTTAAAAACTGAAACTAAGTGAGGTTTCTATTCCTGCATGTCAAAGCAAACTCGGTGTCCTCCACTAAACCACTTGCCAGGTTAACAGGTATGCCAAGGAGCTGCTGGCTGCCATGAGTTCCGGGATGGAGGAGCGTGACGACCCTTGCAAGCGCATCGCCCTGGAAGCCATGTCGGGCCTCTCCAAAGTGCTGCTTCACCTGAACAAGAACACTGTGCGGATGCTTTTAGTCTACATCTTGATGAAGATCAAGCCCTTCTTGGAAAGTGTGAGATGACTGAGTTTAAGATCTTGAGATATTGATGTTAATCGTGACAGAAAATGGCGGCCCTGGCCTGATTGTCCTCTGTGTTTCGACAGGAATACAATACTGTCCGTTGTGCTGCTGTACAACTTTTGGGAAATCTGTCAAAGTTTGGGTCAGGAGAGCCAGTTTTCAGAGACCAGATCCACAATGTACTTATCAGCTTACTCCTACACCTCAGTGACCCTAGCCCAGACATAGTCAAGGTGAGTGGAGAGAGCCGCACTGTTTGACAGACAAACCAGCTGCATTTTAAACAGGGAATCTTCCTTAGTACTGTTCAGATACCATATTTACTGTTGTATTTTAGCTGGATTTTCTGTGCAGTCCTACAGGATTTCCATGTGACTGTGAGATTCTGAAATATTGTCAAGTGAGGCTTCTGATTTGTAGCCCTGTAAATTCTAGCCCTGTAAATGTCTCCTCATTCTCAAAAGCAAAAGTTGTGTTCATCTGACCATGGTAACCAAAAATGGTAGGTTACCTAGTTAATGTCATCCATAAAATGGCCCAGACATTGATTGTGTGGGTGCATCTACAGGCCTGTAAGGTCACTCTGCGAGAATGTGTGCCACTACTGGGCTCCGAGCTGATCGCCACCATGTTCCAGAACCATCTGTATGAAGACCGCAACTTGCACTATGGCGAGTTCATCAACGACCTCATGAAATACATAGTAAGTTAATGCTACTGTTCCTATGATGTGAGAGTGGCCATTCTGGAATGATGGCCATAGCCAACATCCATGTTGTAGATTCAAGATTTTCCTGGCATGCTGAACTTCTACCATACCACCATCCTTCAGTTCTTCAAGAGCAACTGGGCGCAGATTCGAGCCAGCGCTGCCATGTTCACCGGTAAGATTGACTGATCCGTGAACACCCCCCCCCCCTTATCTCCTCTAGTGTCACGCTGACACTCTTCATGAAGAGTCCTCTCACGCCCTATACCCACTGATCTATGCGTGGAAAAAAATCATCTATGTGAACTTAAGACTTTACTGCTTGAATTATCATTTTATAGCGGGTGAACTTTGTCAGTCTGCAGGACTCTGCCATGTGGGCAGCTGTTAATCTTTTCATATTCGGGGACGTCAGTGGCAATGACTGTAATCTTCGTTTGTATTGCGCTGCAAGTCCCCTGCAATTACATTTGCGTTTGAAGCTAACTGTGTTTTGTGGCAATTGCCAGGATTCCTCCTGGGAAATCTTCCAAGGGAGTTCTACCCTCACATGAACATTGGGAATATAATCAATGGTAGGTATTCCTGTGTCCTGGCTGGGGTCCTCCCCGCGGTGTCCAGATCCATTTCATCGTAGCCGATGCTTATATTAGCGGAATTCAAAGGATGCTTCCTTAAATCAGCAGTACTGAATTCCGTAGGGATCACATGGTGAGCATGAGACTTGCAGAAGCTCAAGCACTAAGTGGGTCATTGCTGGTCGGCAGATTTACACTCGGACGCATTGCTTTTTGCTGAGGAAATGGCTACCAGGCAACTGTTTCTTGGGGGGCTGAGGATCACTGCCCAGCCATGTTTTCCCCTCCCAGGTCTCATCCAGCTGCTCCAGGATCCCGACCCCACGGTACGAGCAAAGGCAGCTGAGGCCATGGGTCACTTTCGTCACTTTCACCCAGCGTCTTGCTCCGGATCGCTGAAGGAGCTGGACGTGTCGGCCTGAAAGTGAGCGTTCCTGTGCTGCTATCGCAGTGCCTCTGCGGATTTAGGCCAAGACCAGCAGGGGTCCAATTCTCCCAGGTTCCCCTCAAACTATGTCCTCATTTCATCTCTAAGGATCTGTGTTGGAAACCATAACTTTTTTTATTTTTTTTCGTGCTGCTGGTTTCCTGGTAACCCCACTACTATTATAGCTGCATAGTTGAATGTATGTTCAGATGATAATAATCTCGCCCTCAATTCTGTCCTATTACTGCCTTGAGTTTCCACCGTAATAAACTGAGAACGAGTTTGGCCAACTGGATGACTTGATACTTGCTAATATCTGAGCGACAGGATGGGGTAGACATGCCTCTATCGCATGACCAGACTAAGTGAGGGGATGCAGCCACCTGAAATGTCTTTGCACTGCTGCGCTGGAGGCTTGTCGCACAGCAAGGCGGAGCACTTCTGGCAAACGACTGCAGTCATGTTCGCCGAGGGCGCGAATGCTCAACCCGCTAACCTCTCCAGCTGCTTATCATGTTTAATAATTAATCTCCATGATTTATCTGTGCTATAGATGTGATTATTTTGTGAGGAGTCAGCCTGACACCAACTTTGTATTATCTGTGAAGATGGGACTTATGACTCTACCACCGAGATCTAAAAGATCTATAAATTCTGAATTTCGCAACATTCAGATCTCTCCTTTGAATTATTTTCTTTAGGTGTCTTAGCTACTTGAAGGTTAATACTTGACGTACAAGGCAGCACTGAAAATTTGACCCTCATGGTGATGTTGGTGTGGTATTGGGGTTTCTCAGAAATCACTGCTCTCCTTAACTGGGTGCGAGGCAAAAGAGTTGCACCCCCCACCTTTCTGGGGGTGAGTTGTGCAGCACATGGCACTGGTTAGGTGTAAGTCACATGACTTGTGTTCATTATGAACCCCAACATGGCTTAATCCATGAAAAAAGAATGTGTATATGACAAGTACTCAAGAAAAGAAGCCGTCCTTTTCAAAAACATTTATGAAAATACAACGGTGTTCATATATGAACTCAGAAATATACTCCATTTTCAGATAGAAAAGGTATTAAATATTAAAGGTCCATTTTACAGAATTGGGTCTTACAAGAACATCTGGTCAAATCCAGTATAAAAATGTTGAATCAGTTTTCTGTTTCATTACTCTGGAACAAATGTTAATAAAAGCTGTAAAAACCAAAAAGCTACAAAGCCAGACGAAATGCTCAATAGCTGTCATTCTTTAAGCTAAAAGCATCAGATTAACTCAGTCATTATAGCTGTGTCCAGCTTTGTGGTTTGGTGTAGAAAATAAAAATCAGAACGTGGACACACCTCCGCTATGGGCATCTTCAGTCGAGGGCCAGCACAAAGCAGCCATTTTCATGAAACGCACCAGGGGCCCGGGACAGGAGTGAACCCCCCCCGCCCAGCTGGGCCAGCCTCCCGCCGGCGCTCGCCTAGAAGTCGATCTTGTCCTCGTAAAAGGAGAGGAGCAGCAGGACCCCCCAGCCACTGAGCAGCCCCACGTTCTGCAGCAGGAAGGTCAACCAGGGCCTGCTGCTGCTAGCATGGACCATGGAGGGAAGCTGGGGGGGGGATAGTGGGGCAGGGCGGTCAGTAGGGGACCTCAGCTGGCCAGCGATAGAGAGACCTACTCTACGGCAGCAAGCCGGGATAGTCCCTGATGCCAGAGTTGGATCAGAATATACAGCACCACTGCTGAGATCTTTAACCTAGCATTTAATCAGCCGTGAATAAAGCTGATTAAAATGCTTAATTGATACTCTTTTGGAAGCTTGACTCACAATATTACAGTATAAAACGTGTTTTACAAGAGCACACATGGTTTGCGTCGTATGGTTTTAATATATCCCTGCCTTGTGTAGTAAACACTGATCTATATTTGTGTGCATATATATTCTGACAGCAGCAAATATATATTTGAAATATTTTGAAGGGAGTTTTTCTGTATTGTGAAAAATGTTCTGAAAGGGAAACTTTCTACAGTATGCATTAAAACTGACAAACGCGTAGGATGTTCTCCTGCAGGGCTGGGCCGGGAGAGCAGCGAGGCATACCATGTCAGCGAGACCGACATAAAGGAAGAGGCCAGTGGTGACCGCCGTGATCCAGTCCTTCGTGGTCGGGTCCGTCGAGACAGAGAGGGCAATGTAGAGGCCGACGAAGGAGGTCATGGCACTGGCCAGGTTGAGCAGCAGAGCCTTCTTCACGGACACGCCGCAGTGCAGCAGGATGGCGAAGTCACCTGGGAACACAAATGAGAGCGATAAGGAACCGGGTCCAGACCTCTCCACATGTCCACATTATGGTGAGCAGCACATGCACAGGTCCCATGCTGATCCTCACCATTTACACATCATTAAATCATTATAGTAATATATTACTTAGAACTTAATACTTTCAGATGTTTCTTTTTTTAGTAATTCTGCAAGATTCAGGTATGATTGTATAGGGTGTACATACAGTAGATATAGATTATTGAACATTATAAATGTAACAATTATGTAATATAGATTGCAGATATAGATAGTACCGCAGTTCTTCACTGATTTACTAATGTCATGTGGGTGATTGTGAGATGGCCTTACCCAGCTCATGGGGCAGCTCGTGACAGAGCACGGCCAGTGATGTTGCCAGGCCCGACCTCCAGGACACAGAGAAGGCAGCCCCGATGGCCAGGCCGTCTGCAAAGTTGTGGATCCCGTCGCCAATGGTGATCATGTACGGGAGCAGCCGCTGTTCTGGAAGGCCACGGAGGGTGCTCCATGAGGGGCGTGTCATAACACCTCGGACAAGCTAAGCTACAAGCATAGCATGGCACTAAAAATGCTTAACCAAGGTTGTATGAAGGCATTTTGGGACCACAGAGGTATAAAATGACCGTTATTATATTTTAGACGTGACATAAGCTTGACTCACCTCTCCTATGGACCTCTGGAATAGTGAATGACTTTCCATCGATTTCTCCATCAACCTGTGAGGAATAACACCACATCTCACCGCATTCCTTCATGTCTGGTTGTTCATGCTCATTCCACACACAAGTCCCTGCCCTGTTTCTCGAACAGCAGAGGCCCAGAAAGTACAAATCCAGACCATGATTTAGTTTCAACCGACCAGTTAAGCATAAAGAGACACATTTACAGAGTACTCTACTTGGTTGAAACAAAATCCTAGTCAGAATTTGTATTTTCTGACCTGAAATTTCCACCTCTGTCGAACAGCCACAGGCTCAAAGACCATCTCACCAGATCTGCTTCCGAGGTGGACTGCTTGCTCTTTTGCTGATCCTGGTACATCTGCAGAACCCTGTCATGGTCGCAATGATGTGGATCGCTGTCGTCCTGCGGCATCAAATTCAACAATTTAACTGAAGGACTGTATATTTAATAAAGTATGTCAGCTATACTTAATATATTTTCCTAGATGTCTGATATTTATTATAAATTTGAAGCTATATGTCCTTTGGATTATATCAGTGACTTGCAGTTAGAAGAAAGATGAGGCCTTCTTTATTAAACTGGGTGTCAAGCCGTACCTAAATATGCACTTAAATTCATGCAGGTAATACTGTAAATTACAGTGACTGCAGCATTTTAAGGGTTAAACACGTACCCCTCGATGGCTATGCTGGCCTTTGTGAGTGACCAGGGTGAAAATGGTCTCCATTAAGTAGAAGTAGTAGATGCCAGCCAGGAGGACCAGGAGCTTGAAGGTGTAGTCTGAGTTCCCCCCACCGGCGTGGTCGTCCTCCTTGTGAGAGTGGAGGCCCAGGAACTGAACACAATGAGGCACAAAATGAGCTATCGTACCCAGTGGCAGAGCAACCGAACACTGAGCCTTGGGGCAGAAATGGACCATGCCTCCTCTCCTTTCCAAATTCACGCCTAGGGCCTGCCTATGCCAGCTGCAGCAGTTGCAGATGATGAAATTTAAGTAGCCTTCAAATATTGTACCCATCATGCACTGCAGTAGTAATTCCTCACACATGTTTTTTTTTTCTTACATACACGCTTCATAATTTTCCTACAAAACATTTCATTACAAACTTACATTTCAAAATTGTTTTTGAATTATACCAAATACTTCTTGTGTTATGACTCCCACCATACTGAGACTGCATGCATGAAAAAGAGAGCTATAAAAGTAGCATGTCACAAGCCATAGTGCTACCTTAATCCTCACAAATATTTCTCGTATATGTGTGATTTGCAGTTGGAGGGAGACCCTTGACATTGCTACCCCACCTACCAATTTGTCCTTACTTGGACCCCTAGTGGCTGAGTGAAGCCACTCCTGATGGATGGTCCTAACTGTACTATGACTACCACTAGCCACTAAAAACTTTTATCAGAGGTATCTGTTCTTGTTAACCCCAAGGTGATATGCCACGTTGACCCACAAGGCACCCCGATGGCAGGCGAGGGGCTCACCACAGGCAGGAGGTGCAGGACAGCGTCTCCTGTTAAGGAACCCACAGCCATGCTGATGCAGAACTGAATGCTGAGCTGGAAGATGTTGGTGCAGGCTGTGCATAGCAGAAGCACGATGCCAAACATGGCGCCCAGGCAGATGACCACGTTTGCTAATGTGGCGTAGACATACCCTGAAGAATAGGCGAGGTACGTGTTAAGAAGGGTAAGAGCACCTAAATAGTCTGAGCTTCCAAATACAACAAAGGAAGAAGATCTCTATAGTGAAGTAAGAGAGGAATCAGAATGGACACAAAAACCATCTGAGGAAAGAACAGAACCACTGCTTCACACCTCCAGGGTTGAATTCCACACCAACCTTGTGGGTGGAGTTTGAACATTCTCTGAGTTTGTGATGGTCTCTATCATGCTGTCAGATACCTTTGTTGGGGGGTGGGGGGACGATACTCACTCTCTGTCTTGCTGAGCTTGGCCCCAGGGCTCGTCGGCTGGCCCCCGTCCACACAGGCAGCGCTGACAAGCTGCTGCAGCAGTGCGGGGCTCAGCTGTGTGAACTGGCCCCGCGAGAAACCCGTGGCATTCAGGCCGTAGATCTGCAGGAGTTCACTGGCCGTGAAGCACATCTAAATGGGTGTGAAGCACAACTTCACTCTCACTGGCAACAGTGCACCATGTGACACTAATTTAACTGTCAAACTCTGTGTATTAATAGAAGATGCTGCTTCCATCAAAGAGTTAATTGAACAAACGATGCCAAACAAAAATCTGTTTACTAAGGATTCATTGCACCTTTGCATTGCTAGCAGGGATTTGGTAGGGTATTATGACAGCATGGGCTGAGTCCAGAGACTAAACTGACAGTTGAGTTAAAGCAGCTGAACTAAACAAATCACAGAGGTCATAGCCTTGTACTTCACAGTTTTAGCACTACTGTAATGATGAGTCATACTTCATATCGGCGAACATAAACAGTTGCATGGTATTAAGCGATCCCCCAAATTATGTATTTCACAAGAGGCCTCAGACTGCCCAAACAATGGCTGCATGCAGGAGAGACAGGCAAAGCCGTGCTCTTCTTGCCAGGGCAATGACTCAAACCCATAATGACCACATGTACCGGTATACGCCGTCACTTGCTAATTACCCAGCTCCAAGCTAATTACCTGGTCCCAGCTGCTGTTACCCTGACGAGGCTTTGTGAAGCCCAGATGATGCTGATGGTGATCATAGTGGTTACTGAGCGTTCTGTTGGCCTCTCCCACCTTCAGGGACCACATGAGATCCTCCAAACCTGGTAGGATGACCAGTAGCAGTACGGATTAGGGAACTGGACTCAAATTCTAATTCACAGTTCCAGTGTTAACTAGTTCTTTGAACTGTACTTTACAATACTTTATCCGTTAATTACCCAGCTACTAGTCTTTATTAGCACCTGCTATAATTAAAGAATGCTACAATAAGAATGGACCAGAACCCGGAAGTCAAGGAGCACAGACATCAAGACTGAGTTGTTCAACTCAAAAGGAGATCAAAATGGCCGTCCGCTGTACCCCTCTGTTGACATACCATGCACTGTCATGTCTCCGGAGCCAAATTGACTGAATAGAAAATCCAGGAAGTAGTCAGGCTTGGGCAGCAAATGGGCGGTCACGCAGTCGCCCAGCAGGATGTGGTAAAGGGTCGCCCCAAAGATGGCGTCCATTTCGTGCATGTGATCTGTAGCAAAGCCATTTGACTTCAGGATGTCCCTACCTGTGAGACACTGCTAAAAGACCATCACAACATTAATGGAGGAACTTTGTCATACCAGTTTTTACAAATATATTCATTACTGTATGTGAGAATGACACTGCATCTCTATAGATGTGACTCCACGCAATTCCTGCTTCTGAACCAAGAAAAAAGATCCTAGCTGTCAGCCTGCTAGCTTAGCCACATACCTGATCTCTGTCCATTATACGAAGGTGCCTTTCAATTCCAAGGAGAACACAATCGAGTCCAGTACTCCCGTTAATAAAATCCTCTCCTTGGACGTCTTGGGCAGCTGTGCTCTGGATGAACTGGTCGGTCTCTCTCTGCCAGCGCTTGTCCTTCACGGCACCACAGGTCTCGCAGGGATTGCTGAGGTACAGACACAACCCAGGAGCCACCTTGAAAAAGTCCTCCATCGGCAAGCCACCGGCTGTTGGGGGGCCCCCGGTGAGCTGGCTCACCTCCTGCACAGAGATGCACTGTGGAAAGCCAGAGAGTACACATTGAGACAGTCGCACAGTAGGGCCAGCAGGTGGCACTGTGGTTAATGATATGGACTCGTAAGGTTGGCATATCAAGGGTCATAGAAGAGCATGTTAGTGTACCCTCGAGCATGGTTTGTCCCAGTGAAGGACTATTTATAAATCAGAAAAAACTATTAAACTACTTTGAGTAAAACCTCCAGCTAATATATAAAAATAAAAAATAAGGAGACCACTGTTTATGATGCAGAACAATGTTAAAGCCATCCTGCTGAGTTAAGCTTTGAGTCCTACCGTCTCTACAGATAAAAGGACATTTCTTTTTATTATTGTTAATATTCTGTATTCAGGCAAAGCACAGTCTGGACATTTAAGAGGGTTTTAATGAACAGCCTGTGGAGGACGCGCTTACAGTTAGTTATCCTCCAAAATAAGGAAGAGGCAGATTTTGCACATAACAAAGTGTCCAAGTCTTTTTAAATTATATTTAAATCATATTAAAGCATTTAGCAGTTATTTTTATTAATTTGACCGCAAACGCAGTAGCTTAATTCAAATCCATAGAGACACGTACTAACCCGTATCACACGGATAGAAGTTTGGTAATTAACGCAAAGCATTACTGACACAACAATGTAGATTTTCAAAAATGCTTTTTATTCGTTATCAATTTACCTAGCGCTCTGAAACGATAATACTTTGGGGAAATGTCAGTTTACGTTTATATACATACAGCCTCGAATAGTATCACTAATTATATGGTATGTAGCCTACTTCAAGTAATTTTAGATTTAAAATATTATTTTTGATGATTTATTGCAAAACAAAAAAAGTTTCCTTAAAAGAACATATAATAATAGACTGAATAGTAAACAGCGGAATCGCTGTATACAGATTGCAGATACATGTTGGACCTCGACCTTCTTTTAAGGCAGATCAAGCGAAGAAAAAAAATTACCTTTTCACACGACACATCGGTGCATTGCACACGTTTCTCCAACATTGAGAGTAACGAGCGAAAAGCTTTCTCGTGTAGCTGATCTTCTCCAGGTGCCACCAATTCCAGGACCTTCATATAGATGTTGCCTTTGGTGGCGTGAGCGCAGCAGTGCGAGTTAAAACTAAGGCACAACAGAAGAACTTGTGAAAACTTTAACATTGTTTCCATTTAACTTCAATAAATGCCTTGTTACTGGAAAGCAAAAATCAAAATAAGATGCTTTGATACAGGGGATCCTCTCCTACAGAGACGGACAGCTGTCTTGCCAGTGTTCTGCATATAGGTTGAACCTGCAGAGGTAGATGGCTCTCTCACCCTGCTTACTTTCCTCCCATTTGATTGGGTCAAAGTAGCGTGGTGTCTTTCCAGCGTTATATAAAACCGAGACCTACATAACGCCCCGGGACGACCCTGCAGTTGATGAAACGCACTTCACTGCAATATTATCCACATCACATAAATATCTCCATCCAAGCTTTGTGTGTAGTTTGTGTTAATCTCTCTTTGCGCGCAATCTTCAAGACAAGTAAATTGGAAAGACGTCATTCCTGTGAAACTTATAGGTTTCACGGTATTCGGGCCATCTGTTTTTATTCTGATGATTAAAATTATTTCAGGCAAACCATACATCACGTCTGGGGATAATGATTTCCCTACTATACAAACATACACAACTAAGCCTGACCTTATATTCAGAGAGTGCAGGACAATTTACCACAGCCGGTGTCTAGGACACTTCATTATTTCTGTAAACAAATAACTTTGTACCTATAAGTACTACTTATAACAATTTTAGCATGTTGCTAGGGCTCTGCTGGAAGTTTCTGCGTGAATATATTCCACTGTCTCCCCCCCAAAGATGCACTGGATCGGTCTCTGGCGTTACAAAGTAAACGGGGAAACTTAATTGCGTCCACAGTTGACCTGATGTTCAAACTGACGGATGGGTTTAATATTACTGAGTAACAGTGACTGGGAGGAAATATGCGCCAGGTCTCTGATCAACTCATTCTTCTGCTCCTCAGTCTTCTAAAAGAAGGTGACAGGCAAGGAGGGATGGCAGTAAGCTGCGGCATTGACAATTTAATATCTCTTCCGTTGCATCTGGGCTCAGACACACAGAACTCGCTAGTTAACCCTTTGCTGACATCCCGGCTACTGTTTTCAGTAGTACGTTCCTGACATTCATATGTCATTTAGCGTCATCTATATAAATCTTTCGGTTCCAAGTCCGTGACTAATTTAAAAATGATAACAATTGTGGCTGCCAGTAACAGAGATGGAAAGTGAGATCTGTATCTAGCAATATCAGCACCAAAAACGGGGGGATACTTAGATTAGATGTGGTGGACTAATTTGTTTCTGAGTATCAGGCCAACCCACACACATCTCAGTTTAGGGGCCCGATTTCCATATCGCTTCTTTGAAGTGGCTATCACACGGCAGCATTGCCAGCTTGGTGACAATGGGGACACCGCATCAGATTCTGTCATAAGTGCCAGCTTCTTTAAAGGGTGCGAGGAGCGCTCACCTGCTGAGATAAATGCATATGAGCTGCCCTAAATAGATCGGCTGTCCTCCTTCATGCGTGTGACAGCTTGTGCTGGCCACGTCCTCGGTGTGAGGATAGACTTAATGGCCGAGTTCCATTCGGGTGTTTCTGAAATCCCAGCAGATCGGTAAGTTACAAGTGTGTTAGCGTCTATCCTCAGCGACGATCGGGCCTGTAATCCTCCAGGTAGCGGACCAGTTGTTCTGCTAGTACAACTCGATCCAATGGATTCTACTATACACCACTCACACGAAAGGCAAATAAGGGATAATGTATTATTGAATATGCGTTATCGTCACATAATAACAAGGATCCACCCTCGTTTTGATAAAAGCGGCTCTGTCACATTTATGCGAGTCTGGCTTCATTCCTCTCATTCATCTAAAGGTTTGAAATTGTAATAATTTTTGTCTGAGTGGGTGAAATTTAAATTAATGTCAAAGAAGCAGGAGACGAAGGGCAGCTGGCGCCCTCTACTGTAAAGTACTAAATTGCCTCTAGGGGTCTGGAAATAAGCACGGGAGCCAGCGATGTGAGAAGTGGTCTTTGGTCGGGTACGTACGGCTTGCAAAATTAGATGGAGGCAGCTGAGAAAACGATTAGACAGTCCAAGAAGGTATGAGTGAGGCCGGCAGAAAAATCCTCAGCAAGAGCAGGGCTATGCTGCAGGTACACCTCAAGTAGTGAGATCCTCAGCATGTTTATGATTTGGCATCTGCTCTCACATGCCCTATGGTGCACTTCAGTACTGGGATTCTGGGTCACGCTACAGAACTCCCCCCCAACCCAGCACAGGGGAATGCTAACAGGTAATTCGCTGCACAGACTGAAAGGGATTCCAAAACGAGAGTTTCCTAATCAAAAACGCGCTGTGTCTTCTCTGATGCTGCCTTTGGGTTTTGTGTGGCTGCACAACATCTCAACATCTCCTCATCTTTCACCATGAAAACCTCAGCGGCCCTGGGCTCTGGTGTGACTTTCACAGCTCACAGCTTTTTTTTAAGATGCAAAATGTATCTGATTTTCACCTTTGAACAGATGGCATGTCACTGCTGGAGTCTGGTCATATACTGGACTTCGAGCGATTTTCAGGTAACTAAACGTGACCTACTTACTAAGACCATCGACATATATTATTATTAAGAAACGATCCTCACTGCTTATATTATTACTTATAACGAGGAGTATCTTTAAATATTTTATATAAAAACAATTAATCTATTCTCATTCTCACTATGTTACGTACACAACTACAGTATATAAAACTCTCAGGGGACTGATCCTGTCCATATTGCAGGAAACAATTGTGTCCACACGAGGGCGGTACAACACTTTTTTACAGAGAGTCCAGGTAGAACTGAAATAAATCTATGTGAAGATGAATAAATAAATTGATAAAAATAACTATATTACAAAGCTATAGTTATGTAACTAAGATAATTATTTTATTTTAAATCTACAATAGTAATGCAGAGTGTACTACATTTTTAAGGTATTCAAATTTGGAAACTTTTACTGTATTTCACTAGAAAAAAGTTTCATTCATTCATTCATTCATTCATTCATTCATTCATTCATCCATCCATGCATTTACCTATCTATTGTCGTTATTGTTATCGTCATCACTGTGAGTGTGCGTGAGGTGAAGGCTTGAGTGTGCTTCTCCAGCGCACGCTGCAGGTCTTGGTGTCAGTAATGGTTCTCCAAAAAATTGGGCTCATTATTATGTTCTCTCAGGCAGACCTTCTATCAGCCTGGATTGTTTCCACCACTTCAGCCCATCGAAGGAGATAAGAGCCCATTTTCATGAGGTTAATATCTTTTCATTGCCCCCGCCCCCCCCACCTACCCACTCTCCCGATTTTCACGCAGCTAATGAAATGGGTAGGACAGCCAGCAACGGGCCTATATGGTGTAGCGGTATTGCCGCACACTTTCCTGGATCATGCACTCCAAGCCAAAAGGTCACGGTGTGGAGGAACGGTGACTGCGGGGCCGCAGCCTGGGAGGGCCTCAGCTACAGTGGTCAGCTCCTTGGTTTGGTCTGACTGATCCGGTAATATGTACTTTGTGTATCTATGGTGACCCGAGGATCCCTGAGACGGGAAACACTTCCTCTTCAAAGAGTCATTTTTTTTTAACTGCACTGAGAATCAGAGCCCAGAACATGTTTTAGGAGTGTATTACCTCAGAAATGCCAGTCGAAGAGGCCGGGAACCCGACGCTGTACCGACGGGGACCGGTCATGCTGTTAAAACACCCAGGGCATCTTTAAAGAAGCCAGGAGCTAATCAGTAATTGCAGTCGGCTGGATCGTCGCGGTGTTAATTAATTGATCCCTGCTATAGAGCAGTGTGGGACAACCGGCCCCTCGCTCAGCCAGCCCTTTGTGTCTACAAGCAGCTGTGCGGCGAAAAGACGCCCGTCGCATAATAGATTACGCTAATTATCAAAAAAAAAGACTACCAAGGAAAGAGCAAGGCAGTCACAGAAAAGTCTCTGCGCGTCATTAATTTGAAGAGAAAGATTCCAACATGTTTAAAATTCAAAGCGTCTTACAAGTTACACCGTGAGATTCATTGTCTTCACATTATTGTAAAATGCCTATTGCGTTTTTTTTTAATAACCCATGACTTTAAGCAGAAGGATGGTGTTTTAGTGTCCTCACAATATTATTCTTTCTTTTATAATATCTCGCGTTGAAAGTTTGGAATAGGAGAAGCAGGGAATGAGCACCAGATGTTAAAACACAAATCAACTTTAACACCATATTGCCAGTCTGACAAAACAAATAGGCTTATTACTGTCCAAGGCCCCCGTGAGCGAGCGCTGTCACCCCCATCAGAAATGAATGGGCCGTCCCCACAGTTAATGATTTTCAAATTATGTGGCATCTCGGACCCTGCGGAGTGGGGCCCACAGTTCCACATGGGGACATTCTTTGTGTCTGGGTAGGAGACAGAGAATGGGGATACAAACATCCCCCCACCCCCCCCTCCTCACACATATATACACATGCGGCGTGCACACGCACACGCACACACACACGCACACACACAGTTAGTCTGACAGCGATCACAAATGAAGCGTTAAATTAAGAAACAGATAGTGTGTTCTCTTGGGGGGGGGGGGGCGCCCGGCTGGGACCGGGGTGGGGTTGGGGGGGGGGGGT
>JAODKE010000051.1:9600074-9624175 GCA_026779605.1 Mormyrus hasselquistii
CACGTGGTCATACGTCGGATGATGGGGGGATTGGAAGCAGGATGGTCACGTGGTCATACGTCGGATGATGGGGGGATTGGAAGCAGGATGGTCACGTGGTCATACGTCGGATGATGGGGGGATAAGAGGCAGGATGGTCACATTGTCCCACGCAGGATGATGGGGGGATAGGAGGCAGGATGGTAACATGGTCACATGCTGGATAATGGGGGGGATCGAAAGCAGGTGGTCATATGGTCACATGCTGGATGATGGTGGGATAGGAGGCAGGATGCTCTCATGGTCACACGCTGGATAATGGGGGGGATCGAAAGCAGGATGGTCACATGGTCACACACTGGATGATGGGGGGATTGAAAGCAGGTGGGCATATAGTCACACGCTAGATGATGGTGGGATAAGAGGCAGGATGGTCACGTGGTCATATGGGCAAAGATGAATAGCGAAAGGAGAGAAGAGGGGAGGCATGGGGAGACAGATGCAATGTGGGGGGTTGTCAACAAAGAGAAAATGACAGGCTGTTATGGGAAGGATGTCAATAAGAAGAGAATGACAGGAAGGCACCTCATAGACAGCAGATCCCAAGCCCATCTAAAATAAGAGGAAGGCTATAGCGGGTCAGAAAATCAGCTGAATACATGTGCTGCTTTGCATATGTGAATACAGCCTAACTCAGTTTCATAATCAAAACGTTACAATACACCTAAGAAACAAGAAATCTTCAAGATCCTTTGAACTAACTAGATCAGTGTTTCCCAATCTAGTCCTCGGGAACCCACAGATCATGTATTTACATCCTCCCTGCTCCTGGTAGGAAACAAAAATGTGGGCTGTCTGGCAGAGAACTTGGAGGGAGCAAAAATATGATATGTCTGAATGTCCCCAAGGACCGGATTAGGACGCAGTGCACCAGATGACTTAGACTCAACCTTTCTTAACGCTCTCCAGCTTTCAGTGGCCTCTTAAGCATATAGTCATTTCACAAAGATTAAAGAAATCCACTAAACAAAACAGATGCCTGTTCAACGTTTGTTGAAACCAAAAGGAATTGCAGCAGTACCGAAAAACACCAAAAAGATGGAAATGTACAGCATAATGCATAATCAATATAAATAGTCAGATATAGCAGTAAAACCCACAGCGCTGTGCTTTAATGCAGAATTATAATAACGTTATGCATCACGAGTGCTTCTTTTCTGGTTTTAAGTGAGCTGTTACATCCCTTTAATAAAAGCAAAGGCCTCAGAGCCGTAAAACATTTAAGGACACTAATACGCTAATAGGAGCACATTATTAAGAACTATCTACAGCTGTTGACTTCCATTAAACGGACCCTGTGCCAAGTGCTAATTATTATTTATATAAGCAAAGTTTTTAATCTCAACAAATTGAAATTTTAGGCTCAGCTGTGGTCAGAATGCTGATGAGAATTTAAAATGGCATTAGCCAAAATATTTTATATTAGCGAAATAATAACTGGATGTAAGGGAGGGTTTTTTTCGGTCTGTCTTTTACATATTAGATCAACCAAGTGAGAAATTGGAAGGAAACTGTTAAAATGTGTTTTTCCACCATTCTGCATCGATAATGAAGTCGGGAGTTAATCCACAGATTTGCTTGCCGGCGCAGGTTGTGTTGGGCCGGGGGGGTAGAGCGGACATTGGAGGAAGGGGGACGTACGTGAAGAGGCGAGGCTGGGGGATCACCCAAGCCCACACCCAGGTAAATTTGGGAGCATCATTAATAATGCAATGAAATTTAAGAATTTAACACAAAGCACTAAAACTTTATTGATAAGTCCCTGAATTATATCTGTGTTTTTAAAACAAAAGCAAATCTGAGTTTTACAAAAGGAATCAGACAAGTGGACATAACTTCATGCTCTCCCCCCTTTATGGCCCCCCCTTGTCTTCAGATGCATTCCATGATTTATGATTCCTGCTTTGACTAACCCGTGTAAAGTGTAGGATGTGTAAACCATGTTCTTCAGTGAGCTGGTTTTCCATGCAAGAATGAAGTCGCCACCAGTCAAAATGCTCGTTGTAAGTCAGCGGAGCGACGACGCGGCTGGACGGGACTCCTGACAGCTGATGATGGATGAGGCTGCGTCTCCCTGGGTCCCGTGTCTCGGGCCCCTGGGTGACCACTGGGGAAGGCATGGAATTCACATTTCACAGATGTCATGACAGCTGTCTGCATGCACGCACCGCGTGCATCTGTGTCTGCGTGTGCCTGCATAAGGAGCGCGTGCCTTCTCTGACATGCTAAATCTGTGAGGCCCACAGATGAATCAGCGTGATTTTTATTTCACACTGGCATGCATACACACACACACACACTCATACACGCACACACAGGCACACACACATACACGTGCACACGTGCCTCAAAGTCCCACTATTCTCAACAGGGAATGAAAAAAAGAACAATAAAATAAATGTATTGCTGACTGTAACTTGAACTTAAATTTCACGCCTCTGGCAAAAAATGGAAACTCCGGATCATAAAATAATTTCTTGTGGAAAAAGCTTGAAAGGAACACAGCAGAGAATAAAAGTTTGCAATCTCTTCATTTCCTGCGGGCTCACACTGCAGCACTGCGTGGACCTTAGGGATTAAGCGCCTTTATTCTCGGCAAACATGCGCCGTAGGACTGTCACCGTGACTCCTCTCATTTCCGTATCGCTGTAGTTCAACTCAATTATTCTAATTGTTTATTCAGCAAATGACTAGACCGCAGGACTCCACAAGAGTCAGAACCACCGGAGGGAGCTGACTGGTGAAGAAACAACGCTGTCTCCCGGGTTTACGTGCCCGTAGAAGGTCCCGTGACCTGGCAGAGGGGACAAGCTATGGCCCGATTTGGTCTCTCAAAAGCAGACTTAACACGTGGAAAAGTGATCCTCTCTGTGCTAAAAATACTTGATGGAATGGCACCAGTTTAACCACCGGCTGAGCACATGGTCGAGAGAGTCGCCCAAAATGGCGAATGTGGACACTCTAATCTGGTGTGACTGGACCGGTTTCCGAGGTGACGGCTTCCCATGTAGGACGCTTTGCTCTTAAAGCATAGTTGCCTTTTTCTCCCTGGAGCTTCTGTCCCTTTGCCCAAGGTTTGCCACTGCGTGGACACACTGTCGCACTGGCAAATCCCCCACTTGTAGACCACGGCCCCGGTGGGGGGCCCTTAGCGATGCTGAAGCTCTTACACCTTGCGATGCACTAGGCTGCAGTTAAATATAGGAGTCCCAGCTCGCTCGCGTGATGGGGCAGATTCTCACCAGCAGCTAAACTCACTCTGTGCTGCTCCAGGTAGGTCTGTCTTTTAAAATCACATTTTCAAGGAGTAAATCGATTGATTTATTTACATCGTTTTAATCTCACCTAAGATTGTATTAATAGGCATTTATAGGCAGTATTTGCTGTACTACTAGGGTGTGTGCATGCATGTGTGTGTGGACTACTATTCCGGCACACACACACACACACACACACACACACACACACATGCCCCACCCACGTCTGAAGAGCCAGTCTGCCGGCAGAGGGGGGAGATGTAAATTCCAGCAAAGAAGAGCATTTCGCACTGATCTGCAGCCAGCATGAAAGGGGATCTAGAGGACAGGGAGATTCTCAGCATTATTAACAATTTACAGGCTCCTTTATTCCTGAGTCGCACTGCCATCACTGTGGGTAACGACTCCCAGAGTCCTGGGATGATCTTGTTCTCATTCGCTTCATTCCATCCTCCTGCACAAACAGACCTAAAAAAAATCAGAGGTAAGACTCTATGATGCAGGTTACTATCTATAAAAGTCCAAAAGGTGAGTTTTAATGAGGAAACTCCATGATCTCAGCGGAGTAAACAGGCAATGAAACGCTTGACTTTTTCTTGGAGCAATAAGACGGCCTTTGAAGAGTCCTGCAGTCTGAGAGATGCATAACGAACCAAGATTCGGATCTTCTGAGTAGATGTTGGGCAGTCGGGTTTGTGTGGGCACCTCAGGCAAGAAGAACAACGCCCACGACTTTGGAAAAGACAACAAAGCTAATTAAAGCAGTGGCGTGCCGTAACGTGGCAGAGGAATAACAAGGTCCGATAGCACAAGCTGGAACCCACTAATAAAGATGTTAAACAGAAAAAAAAGATTTTCATATGATCAAAACATGACCATATTGTGCCAAAGTAATTATAGATCTATCTACCAAGTGAATGTACATGTACATAAATATATATGTATGTATTGGGACAGATATTCAGAGATGAACAATAAAAATGGATAAAAATGACTGAAAGGATACACTAAAAATATCCATGCAAGTTCTATGACTGTTTACCAAACACAGGGCTGCAGTGATGTGTTCAAAAAAAAAAAACACCCTCTTTGTGTGACATCACTCTCATCTTACTGGCCCTCAGGAAGTGACAAGCAGCTACCCACTGCACCGTCGATGGTGTCCCCTGGCAAATGCAGGGAGCCGGCTGGAAGCACCGCCATTGAACTCACGATTACCCCCTGTGACGGATTCAGGGTCAGCGCAGAGCCGCTCACCATGGAGACGTAAGGATCGGTCAGACCGTTTTGGGACATTGATCACTCTTCATGCTTCCCCCTGCCGCCCCCCCTTTTCAGCTCTTTGTGTGACGATTTCCAGAAAATTCCTCTTAGAAGGTTTCAGTCTAATGCTTTCCCTGTTTCCTACAGATATGCTCTAGGTGGGCCTTGGCACACACACTCTGAAGGAATCACAGTTAAACAGTTTGGAATTACCGCACATTAAAGGGCAGTTTAATATTCTGGTTGTGATTTTTTTGCTGTCTAAGGTAGTCTGAAGATATTTGTTATTATAACAAATTTCAATTTCTGGAACACTTATGATCTTAACTAGCCCAACAACTTAACAAAATTAACAAACTTGCTAAAATATTCACGGGATAAGTATATGTCCTTTTCAAGCATTGACTTGTTTCTTGGTCTCCCTACATCTCTATGCTCTCAAACCCAAGCTCAGTTGCCAGTGTCTTGCTTTACAGCATGGTGCTTGTACGACAGCTTGAGCTTTTGTACGCGGCCTGCTTTTGTGACCTCCGGACGATCAATCGGAGGGGTCGCTTCGATGGAGCTCTTTGGAAGAGCTCCGATAATGGGGGACGGCGACTCGATCGCTTTCTCTGACATGGGGGCCTTTATTTGTGGGAGGGGCTCATTCATCAATGTCTCCAGGGACAAAGCTAACCTGTGGAGCGTGCTTAGCAGTGGGGGTCTCTCATTGGCTACAAGAATACATTATAGCACGCAGGCCCAGATAATAAGGATCTGATTCACACTTCCTTTGCCATCATCCTCTCATCTGAATGACCCAGTTTGGAGTGATTCGCTCTTGGTATGTTATAACGGGGGTCACTACACATGCCTACTGCACTTGTAAATATGAACACACACGTACACAAGGACGGACCCGTCCTCAGACCCCCTCGCACAAAAGGTAAGGGGTCTGCGAGTCCCCCCATATCAGCGTTGTCCCAGGCAGCCATCGCCGAGTCTATTTGTTTCTCGCAACAAAGCTTTTTAGGCAGCACTAATCAGGCTTAGCCGGGCGTGGGGGTGTTTATCAGGGAACGACAGGCCGCGGGGGCCGCCGGCTTGTACACGCCTGATAGCGACATCAGCGCCGAAATTAAATCTAGATCCCAAACAGTATGTCCCCCTTATGATGAGAATAATTGCCTGTTAAGATCTGAAAATAATAGATCGCAAAAGAAGACACCTCATCAAAACTGGACTGGGCCGCACCGGCGATCATCACGACCGCTGCTGTCCTGCCAGGATTTATATACGTCCTTTTTTCCGCCAAACCAGACAGGAGGCTGAAGGGGGAGCGGTCTCCCTGATAAGGCGCCTCCTTGCCCGTTTGTTGACATGCAGCACCCCCATATCCCGAAAAGCACGCCGTCCTGCTTTCCTCCAGGCACGTGCCGCGGCCCCGAGGTAGGGGTAGACGCCCATTGAGTCAGCAAACGAGTGCTCCAGCGCAATTTGGGCTGAGAGCTCTTGAGTGTAAGTGGAGCGACAGGATAAAGGACACGGAGCAGCAGAACACCACCGACCGGCACCGATTGGGCGGGAAACCCATACTGAGGGCGCCGGTGATACTCCAGGCAGTGGCTGTTGTGCTGTAGCTGCTCCAACACATCATTCAGCTTGTGAAGATGCACATGCGTGTATTATGCGTGTATTATGTGTGTATTATGCCTTTATTATGCATGTATTATGCATGTATTATTTACCCAGTCTGAAAGGTCTGATTTACTTTGATCCCCAGACAGAGATTTGCATGAACATTACAGGGATAATCCCTCTATATGTTTCAACCCATTTAAATGCATATGTTCCGATTCATGGCAATTTTTGCCTACATGCAGACCACAAATGTACGTGCATCCATCTTCCAAAGTCCTATTCCGACCAGGGTCACAGGGTCATAAATGCATTTCTTAAGGTCAGTGTAGGTTCAAATTCTCTTCACCTACAGGCAAATGTTGGAATCATTATTCCATACAACACAGTTTTAGTTGTTTATTTTTTATGTTTTTTACAAACTACATCACTGGAATAACATTTTTAATCACAATAAGTAACGCCACAGAGAAACTTCACTACCATAACGTTGTATGGCTGCACATTTTGCAGAAGACATCGTAAGACCATATTGAAGACTGGTGGCTGTTGAGGTAATTAATTTAAACAATGAGAGAGCGATCAACCTTCTTTGTCCTATTGCATGTCTGTGTGCCCGTCGAGGAGATTAATAGGAATGCCCAGGGTGCATACGTACGATTTCATCAACCGCTGAGCTTGTTTCAAAGCAGCACACGGTAATTATGGCTACTTTGCGGCATCTGTTTGAATATTACAATAATCTCTGCTCACGGGGAAGCACTGTGCACGGTTTCCAAAGCTGCCTGACTCTGAGCAGGAACTTCAACTGCCGCATCATGGAAAAAATTATCCCATGTCATAGATCAAGTATTCCATTCTTACCTCTCGATTGCTGAAGTGGTGAGGGTGACTTAATTGTTAGCTTAACGAGGTGAAGCTGACTGCTAGCTACGTTACCTGTGCAATACACCTGTGGAATGAGGCTGTTTACTGTAACTAATACGTATAAAGTCATACTTTGTTCTCTATGAACAGGAGATACTGCTAATTTTTTTTAAAGCAGCCAGTTCAGATTCAGTCGGCACATATTAACTGGGTACCTGCTTCTGGTTGTCTAGGTAACAAGTGTTTTATCTGGCGATAGATTAATAATTTAAATATTTTACTGTAGATTTTTTTTTGTTTTTCTCCAAGTACATCAGTCTCAGTGGAGAAGTCAAATGCCCCAGTTTCTGCCTCTATTTTTTAGTTATTTATTAATTTGCTTGAATACATTGGCAGACCATCTCATTTCTAAAACAATAGTCCTGGCTTGACAACCATCTTTAGTCTTTGTATGATTGGAGATCTTCTCCTCTGTTTTAGATAAAGATAAATTGCATTTTTAATAACTTTCTAGTCGACTTCTTTGTTTGGGAATTATGGAAATTACGGGAAGATAATGCAAAATTTTGCAGTTTAAGGATGATTTCTACACCGTTGTGGCTCCAGACCAGGATCAACTCACCCTGCCTGATTCTCAGAACAGTCCACTAATTCAGCGACTCACATTTTTGCACAGGGATCAATTTTCCTCATCTGTGTGAGTGTCGTGCTTATTCCGCAGCACAGAGAGACCGCTGAGTGTTAGACCGCATCAAAGACTTTCCTTCCTGCCAGATAAAGAAAACAGTATGTACATTGGTGTTTGGCAAGATAGACGTCTGATTGTTATTTTTATGGAAGCTGTGCTCTGTATCTTTGGGTACAGATTATGTTCTCTAGCATCCCTCAGTGTTGGTGACAGGCTCTCTACAGCAAACTGTTGGGTTCTGAGGCGGCGTGTCTTGTCGGCGGGGTCTCTCTGCTCGGGCCGTACCCCAAGCGGCAAAGCCCTCGACTCTGGCTGCGGTGAGATAAGCCACGTTGGCGGGCTTTGAGAACGGCGGCCGCCAGGTCCGCCGGGATAGCACAGCGGGTCCGCCGTGCCCTCTGGATGTGCCACTGGGACTCGTTTCAACTATTGGGGGCAAATCTCTGTATCGCACCCCTCTTGGGTGACATGTGACGTGGGCAGGATGGTGAGAGGGAGCCAGGGCCGGCAGCTGTGGAAAAACTGCACTATATTGTCGCCGATGGGTATGATAGGAAACTCAACCAATAGGAAGCAAGATGTAGCGAATGCAGCATCTCTGGGCAGCTCAGTCTTATTCTCAGGACGCCAGCGTGGACGCTCACCTCGGAGGTATGAAATGAGCTTCCTTTTGAGAGCTGCAACCTTTTTGTCGCACTACGGGAGCAACAGGCCTTTAATAGCTATACTCGAGCGCGAAGCTATTCCTCGATCCATCTGGTAAACGACTCTGCTCTCCAGTGCTTCTGAGGAATTGCTGTGTCCCTGTATCTCTCCTCTTCACCGCTGATTATACTCTTTCTTCATCTCGGCGAGCAGTGAGAAAACAGGGGGGGAGGCTGGGGACGAGGGGTAACATGTGTATTGTGGCACGAACCATGAGGCTCGATGCACGGGTGGGGGGGCGTGCAGAAGCGACCCGTGATGCAAACCTGGCAATGCGTGCCGTCAGCACAGTGACCCTGTGAGATTTACAAACGCCAGCCTCTGAGGCTGCTTCTTAAAATGACAGGAGAGCAAAATCATTAGTGTGTAATGAACAGGCCGGGGAGTGTATGTGGACGCCGCGGGCCGTCGTCTGCCCAAATGATGATGTGTAATTGGTCTGGACCCGTAACCTCTGCGCTCAGGGGTCACCGGGTCGCTCCCATACCCCTTGGGAGGAGGTCACAGCTATAATGATGGTAAAACCTCAAGTGTTGCCAGCGACTCATTATAAGCAATCTGCCCGTCCTCCTGCGGTCATCAATCCTGCCTGTGTACCAAAGGGCACTTCATTCGGCTCAAAAGAGATTGTCCCTCTTCCCCTGATGCAGGGCTCACAGCTACCAGAAAAGGAGCGGCTCTATTGAGTTGCGTGGCGGATGCTGCCTCCTTCTAGGAAAACGGCTCGCTGGCGCCTCCTCCAGGGCCATGACTTCATCAGCATTCCGATGTCTCAAACCCAGCACTGCTCCATCAGCACGAAACAAAATATGAAATCAACCCAATCATCTCAAATCTCAGGTCAGAAAGAAGACAATAAAATCCATAGTATATATTTCTATATATAATTTAATAAGCTTTGTTGCATGGACTCAGCGAAATGGGAGAGAACCCCAAGAAATAAGCTCAGGTTACTATGGCGCCCGTTCTAGGGGGCGGTGCTGGATGCGGGCGGGTGTCCTGTGTGCAGCACCAGCCGCTGTATTTGCGTTAATTGCGGACTTCTTTCTGATATGCCTTTTTGTAAGGCCCATTTTTTTTACCCATTTGATTCTTCTTTATTGGGGAAATCCAGGCAATCGCAGGCAGATGGTCTCTCAGTACAGAGTATGCTGCTTTTCAAATCTGGGTACGGTCTAGGAACTGGCCAGGAAGTCTGCCAGATAGTCATTGCTGTACATCATGCTCATGGGAGTTTTACTTACACAAAAATGTTCTGAGGGCAGAAGGAAAAATGTTGTTTCAGAGGAATATCCAATAAGATTGTAGAGGAGGTGGGTCCAAGCAACTATTAGAGGTGGGACCAATCAATCAGATATCTTGGTCCCGCCTCCTCTAGTTGTTTGGGCCCACCTTCTCTACAATCTGATTAGTTATCTCTTGGAACAAATCATTTTTCCTTCTGCTCTCAGAACATTTTGGCACTGCTCGCCAAGTAAAACGAGCTTGCATTTTATACAGTACGAAGAAGCTCTGACTTTGGACACTGAGTCGTGGCATCCAGTTGTATGATAAGAATGCTCACTTGCAATTCTATAAGGGAACAAAATCAGCTTGACCTCCCTGCTGTCGGTTGTCCCAAACCAGCTGGCATAAAGGGGAAAGTTCAGTGGTTTAGTGCTTGGGGTTTGAGCCCTAGGAAAGGTGCATACTCTAGGACCCTTGAGGTACTTAAACCCAAACAGCTCCAATCAAATATTCTTGCAGGTAAATGGATTTAAAAATGTATATTGCTTTTGGATAAAAAGCAGCAGCTAAGCACCTAAACATATATAAGTCTGGGAATTAATTAGTTCAGTCGAGCACATAAAAGCTCGGGTGGAATAAGAATTAGCAGCCTAGCATATTAGCATTCACCAGGATGCTAGGATTAAGTCCAGGGAGGCCTGGCAAGATGGGGAGCACTTTACCAATCAGTGGAGGAATTCTCCTAAACTGAAGTGGTTTGTGCTGCAATTTACAAAGAAAGAAACATTCAGCTCATGCAATCAGACCTTCCTCCCGAGCAGGCGGATATCTGATAAAGGCTACCTGAGATGTGTCAGCACAGCCCTCCTGTGAAATCTCTGCAGGCTTTGGCTTTAAGTGCCATTGACAATTATTATGTGCCAAGTTCAATATCAAAATGATTGCATATAAACTCAATGCTAAAATACAAATATTTTACAAAGAAACAAAATCAGACCCCAAGCTCTTAAAATGGATACATACATATTAACTTCCATCCATCCATCCATCTATCTGGAAATCCGTCCATCCATCCATCCATACATCCATCCAAGCCTAACTGCTAATCCTGGATAGGGACCCAGGGAAAATAAAAGTTAAAGAATTCTTTTTCTTTTTGTCTTAATACTAATAACCAATAAAAACAGTGATATTTATATTGATTAGTTTTTCCTATGAATGTAATTAAATTGTACACATAATGTATTGATAATGGGTTTTCTTGGAGATATAAAAACAGCATGATGGGAAAATAATCCTTATACCACATATAGTAACACATGATAAAATGAGTCAGAACAAAATCCCCGGGTTCACTGATGCTTTAAATGAAGAGAAAATATTATTTATGCTTCTGTCCATCTTCATTTGCTGCATACTTATGAGCCAGCTGAATTAGCAAAGGTAAACTCCGTAATGATTATTCGCTGGACCTCTGAAACATACATTAACAAATACGGAAAACATACGGAAACAAATAAAAATCAACACATTCTGACAAACTATCTCTTCCTTCACACAACAAATTACCATTCGGTGTAATGGGATCACATTATTAGGAAAAAAAAAACGCAACAATTGATTTGAACGTATCACTGTTTCCCAAGGTACGCCAAATTTTGGGTCATATATTTTGGGGACCATTTCTCTAGCGAATGCAATTTTTAAATTGTATTTGTTTCATGGACTAAGCCTTATTTTTTGAAAAAAAACTCAAATTTTTCTGACTCAAATTATGTGGTATGTTTCCCAAGCTGCTCCAAATTTTAGGGTAAAGACATTTTCTTAGCTCACACAAATTTTGGAATACCTGCATTTTCCTTGCTAGCCCAAATATTGGAGTACATGATCAAGTCTTGGGGTAGATTTTCCTACCCAGTCCAAATTTTAGGGTACATTTCCCAGAGAGCCCAATTTTCTGTCACACATTTAGCTAACCAAAATTGTTGGGTACATTTTCCAAGCTAGTTAAAATATCGAGGTACATTTTCCTCGCTAGCCCAAATTTTGGGGTACGTTTCCCTCGGTAGTGTCTATTTTGGGGTGAATTTTGCTAATTAACCCTTGTTTTGAGATTTTTTCCCCAAGTAACCCACAGAGAACTGACAGAGGCGGTTCAGCTGGGGCGCGATAGGGATGCTGTCTCTGAGTCAGCGTGTTCCTCTTCAGCCTTATTCACAAGGTGAAGCTCAAGCTGATGAGTCGCTCTGTGGAGCTGGAGACGCGTGGCCTGCTTCCCCCGCCGGATAATTAGTCATGGCCTCACCGGCGGGAGCGTGCCGGGGTACCGTGATTCAGCCCGACCTCATTTACTTTCTCTGTTCAAGTGCTACACCGAGGCCACGTCAGCAAAAAAAAAAAAAAAACAGAGAAAGAGAGAGACGTCTCCATGCTCGTGACGATCGCCTCATGTTGTCACGTTCCTATGGGCGACGGTGTTCTCCATGGCAGAATGCTAATAGTGAATTGCTGCTTCCAAAATGCTTATCAGGGATGCTGAGTATTCTGGACCCCTGTAGTCAAAGCTAATTGTCAGGAGGAATAAGGCATAGCCCCCACTTACTAATGTCTATTAGTCATCTTCATTTTGTTTGGGGGAGGGGGGGGAATGGATTCAACTCACGCTATTTGAATAGCATAAAATTTAAAGAGAGTACTTGTGGCTTTTATGTTATCAAGGAAATGTAGACTGTTTAACGTGATCATGTACCAGCCCTTGAAGCATCCCAAGCCTCATATTCCCCTCTTACACAGAAACTACGCTATGACTACAAGCACCGCTTGTCGATTTCAAGCTGCCTGTTTACAAAAACATCATGGTGAACCAGGAAGCTTCATATACATCAAGCCTGTTATCACACAGAACTTTGACAGCCTGTGTTTGGGCAAAAACAGGGACCCACCCTTGATATTGATTTAGGAAGGAAATCTGGGTAAACCTGCTAGCCCAATATTTCAGCTTATGTTAATAACGTCCCACCAACAATAGCTGTAATTCCGAAAGGAAGGGGAGTTTGTAAAATCATTATTTGCCTTGTTATTTTATCACACTTACCAAGCCTAATCACTGTTTACATGGCTATGCAAATTAGCCATCTGCTTAACTGACAATTCACCGCTGGCATATCAATTGTAAACAAATATGCAAGCTTATTGGGCCTATTTTCTATCCTATCTAATTTGTGTACTAGGGATTTGGAGGGATTTTTCATTTTATCGGCTTCTAATTATTAATATTGTTGCCAGCATCTCATCTCTGTCTGAATTTTTGTCAGTCAGTTCCAGTATTGGTGTAGTTTTTCTGCTGAGATTTACATTGTCAAAAGACCAAAAGACATTTGGTAAAACTCACTGTATTTGCTTCTAGTACTGACACAGAGTATAAAAATGCCCAAACCATAACAGGGACAGAAGAAGTCAAACTTCGAACCCTAGCGGTATAAGACCATGTTTCTTCCCACCATGTTTTAACACAATGTATGAATATTATTTATTTACTTGGACAAACTGCTTGTATACTCCCCACTATACAAAAGATCCTCCATGTCTGATCCCAGTGATCCAGACCAGGCTCATCAATGGGCCGCTAGGGGATTAAGCAGCCGTGGGGTCCGCCCCCACCAAAGACGGACATGAGAGGTAATCTGGAGGAGAGAGATGCAGCCGTACATCTGCATGAGTAATAACCCCAATCCATTATCCATCGGTGCTTATCCAGAACAGGGGCGGGGCAGCAGGAAGCACGAGTCAGAGGGCACACACACAGCAGGCAGTGTAAAGGGATGATTCACCTAAACTGAGCATCTCCAGACTATGGGGGGAACCCAGGTCACGGCCAAGAAGCCAAACCCTGGGACACAGGAAGAACATGTGGATTGCACACGCGCACACACACGCGCACACACACATAAAGACACACATATATACGTGTAGACACCACACACAGACACACACATACACTTACAAGGTATGGGTAACAGATAAATCATATTTGAAAATTCAGCGTAGAGCATTAACATGAGTCATGTATTAGAGAAAAGCAACATTAAAAAATGTGGGTCACAAAATATATTTGTAATCGCCTGATTTGCTCTAATTTGGTCTGCCACAGGACGCGGCCCGCCGAGGCCGGCAGATTGCCAAACGTGAGCGTTAATTTGCTGCTCCCCCGATTGTGAGGACACCCCCGTGCGTCTCCTCACTCCCCGGTGAGCTTCTCTCTTGTCTATTGGCCGCAGATGCACATTCGATCCTGTTGTTAATTTACGCTTCCAAACGGGCTGCTAATTTGTCCTGCGGCTGTATCTTATCACCATCTCGCCTGTTACCGTCCGAACTTCTTTATCCTTGAACTGAATTAAGCAGCTCGTTGATTTAATAAAAGCCAGCATTTTGGATAATGAGCCGCTAAACTTTTCAGACGTTCACTCTCTTTGTTTTAAGCTCTGTTATTTGTTATTGTTAGCTTTTTTCTGACTGACAATTCTTCAGCTTCTTTGTTTCAGCTGGATCGCCCCCTGCTGACAGTACAATAACAGCACCACCCAAATTGAAGGCAAGTAAGAATAAGGAACGCTTGATTTTTCACAATGACTGTTCAGGGGAAGCTCTGGGTCAAATTATCAGAGCTTGGTATGGGCTGGCTGACCTGACTGCCCGGTATCATGGCCGTACCTCGATACCTGGAGGCTGTAGAGGTAAAAGTGGGCTCCCTGCTCTGCCACCAACTGAGCGGCACGGAAACGGCGAAAAAGAGCGCATTAAATGTGGCATGAATGAGTGGCTGTGCCTGAAACAGCCCTTCAGGGGGCGGCGGTGGCTGCAGACGGAGAGGCAGGATGTGCGTGATTCACGGCGTGATGAGCAAGGTCCACCCTTCCTGCGCGCCTACCGGGGTGAACAATCGGGCCTCCACAGGGACCCCGTGTGGTGCACCGCGCCGTGCCCCATTCACTGCTGCCGCCGCACACTGGGGCGGGAGGAAGGGGAGCCGCGGAAAGCGCCGGCGAGGGCCAATTGACGCGGCGAGCAGGTGGATATCGCCTTTCAGGCAGCGCTGGCAGAAAGCGCACGTTTCCTCTTTCGAGGGGATCACTTATCTCAAATCAGCATCCTATTGAAGCTGGTTTCTTCTCCCTCTCTCCTCCTGGCTCCCCCCACCCCCCCCATGCTCCCCCGGCAGCACCTGGCTCTGCTCAGCGGGTAATGAACTCAATAACCGGAGCACAAGGCAGTTAGACATCATTATACCCTAGTTTGGGGGCTGTTACCGGCCACTCGCAAGTCCCCTCAATGCGGGGCCCCAAGCCACGAGAGGAGCCACAAGAGGGAAACAGGGAGACCCGCAGACGTTGCTGCACACTGGCGACCAGCCCCATCAACATCAGTGGCATCCCGCCACTCTCAGAATTTCAGATGCGCTTGTTTTCTACAAGGCAGGGGGACATGTGGGCTATCAGGAAGCAGGAGCAGTCATGCCTTGGTCATTTGCTGCCCAGGGTGATGATGTCAGAGCTAACAAGCCCCCTCCAGGCCAGAGTGACCAATTACTGAGAAGGTTTTGCTTCAAGCTGCTCTGCGGAGGCGCTGGCTGCTCGCTTGCAAGTCCACTGGGCCGTGACTGTGCTTCTTTAACCATTAGAGAAAGAGACAGACCCCGTCCCCCCATATCACATTCACACACAGAGAATAAACGCTATGCTTTAGCATTGAGGTGTTCAGCACGCATGTTCCGGTCTGCGGGTGGGAGCTCGCAGGCTAAACGAGCCGCTATCAGAACGCCGCATGTGTCGGCATGCCTTGGATCTGCTTGCAGCTGATGTCAGAGCCTGAGAGATCCACTTCGGAAATGGTCAAAGGCTCAACATCTTGTCCCGGCGATCTGAGGCACATGTGCAGGCAGCAATGACTTCCAAATTATAAACGGGCCCCGTACAAAAGGAGAAGTGAGGGCCACTTGCATAGACACCCGTTAAAGCCCCCCCCAACAGACTGCCAGTGGCACATATGTTAATAAATACTGTTAATGTAAAAGTGAATTAGAAGTTTAGATGTCACGGGAGAGTTAGGCCAGCTGACGCGGGACGAGGAGGGCCACCTCGGCCCCGGGGCCCCAGCACAGCGCGGCTGCTCCGTCCGGGGGCTAATTACAGCAAATTGGAAAGAGGGGGGTACGCATGTGGGACCCCGGCCCTCTCACCGCCAGGGTCTGATGGAGTCCACACGCTCGCATCTGCTCCATGCCACGGCCGCATGGGGGGTGATAAACATCCCAGGCGCTCAATTATGGGCCCCCCCTGCGTGCGCCATTGATCTGCGGGGGGCACAGCCTCCGCCAGTGCCCATCATCAGCTGGAAATTGTCTCGGCTGCTCAGCAGCACCTGGGCAGAGGGGCCTGTGGGCGGCTGGACGGTTGCACCTTTGGGGATTCCCTTCGGGGGGGGCAGGGGGGAGGGTCCCCCTGTCATATAGACCAGGGGAGGGGTGAAATTAACAAGGGGGACGGCGCGTAAAAAGGCAGCGCCGGCCACATGTGGCCTCCTGTTTATTATTCGGTAATTAGCCCTTTGGCAGCCTTTTGGAGGACGGAGTGTCCCGGGGCGGGGGGGGCCTTTGTTGACAGAGCCACCCAGACACAGAAAACAAACAAGCAGGGATTTGCCCCACAGACGCCTTGCCAACAATAGAGCCGTAACTCGGGACTATGCGGGACAGCCGCCTTGGCATCATTGGGCTGGTTCTGGAAACGGTCCAGTTTGGTGTCTGATTGAACGATATGTCAGCCGGACTGAGCCGATTCCAAGGGGTATTTGCTGTTTAAACTGAGATCTCAGCACTCTGATCAAAGGCCGGAGTGATTTCTGTATTGCACATTACTCTACACGTACATGTTTTTGTAAAACCTTGTGTAGCTTCACACTTATAACCTCACAAATTCCATGTGTTAAATCGAATGCTAACCTGTTTTCCCATTAACAACCACAGTGGTTTTGGTGTTTCTCCCAGATCGTCTTCAGCTTCTAGGTTAAGGTGCCATTTGAAGGTGACCAGGCAAACTCAGTGAGAGACCACATGCTTTAGCATCATGATAATCAAGGATTGAAGAGTTTTATTTGTCACATGTAAAGTGTACAGTCATCCTATAGCCTGCCATGAAATATAAGTCTTGGGCGGACGTGTGGGTTTATGGCCTAATGATCAAAAAATGAAAATCCATTTGTGTTTTCCGAAAGTTTCTTCCGAATACTCGACCTTTCACACAATCACACACAATGGGCACAAATCTCGATATGACACAAGTGTGTGTCGATAGACTCTACACTCCCGCGTTGTGCCTGAATTATGCTTCTCTGACTCTTCGTTGGAGATTCTCACTGTGATCATGATCACCCGTAGCGGCTGGGCCTAAAGCAGAGCATGTGAGTGCTGGAGCTGAGCATCACTGGGCACCTCTCAGGGTGTCCATGCAGCAAAAGCAAACGATGGGGAGAGATAAGGAGAAGACACAGGGAGGAACTGAGAAAAAGAGAGAGACAGAGGGAAAGAGAGGCAACGAATGAGGGACCGGGATAGACAGTGACGGTGAGACACAGAGGAAAACTTAGAAATACATAAAGAGAAAGAGGGTTTTAGAGAGAGGGAGAGAAACAGAAACTCAAACAAAGAAAAAGAGAGAGAGACAGAGGGAGCGAGCCAAGGAAAAAAGCTAGTTCACAACAGAGAATCACAGTGAATGCTCTCTGCAGGAAGGCCGGGCATCCCCTGGACAAAATCGAGCAAAGCACCGTTTAAGGCATTGCACAAGCACGGCTCCCATTGAGGGAAATGACTGCTAGAGTGCACAAGCGAGCCGGATCGATTTGCAGCCAGCGTGCTGGTTAAATGGCTGACCCCGCGTATGTGTCTGTAATAACCCTGACATTGACTGCGATGGAGAATTACCATCTCCAAGCACCTAAATGCAGCTTTTAAGGCTATTAGCCAGTGATATTGATATCTGCCTGGAACTTTTCCTTTTATTATTATGAAACATGCGAGAGTGTAACCTCAGCCGTCTAAAAACGATGCGTGAGCAGGCTTTTCGAGCTCTCCCAGTCTGCCGTCCTTCCACACTCCTCAGACATAAAGGTCAACTGACTCCGGACTGTAACCAAATAAGCAGTTATTGACTATCGGGTGATATCCATCCATCTCCCAGCCACTTATGCTGGTCAAGGTTGTGGAGGGCGGGGGACCTGGAGTCTAACCCAGGCAGCGCAGGGCATAAGGCCAGGGGACACCCTGGCCAGAGTGCCAGTCCCTTATGGGCACATCGTCACAAATAAAAGCATCTTTAATTAGCCACTAACTGAATCTATTTGGACAGGGAGAAGGTTCATGTGACGCAGGCAAAACCTATTTATGCACACAGGGCAAGGGCGGGATTTGAACCCACAAAGTAGTGTGAGGCAACAGTGTGAGCCACCAACCGAGCCCTCTTGGTTTATTATATAAGGTATTGCTTAGGCATTGTGTAGGCTTTTCTTGTAAGAAACAATAGTAAATACATTTACAATAAATTATTATTACACATTGATATAACTAACACAAGTCACATTTTGAAATACAACTTTACAATATAATTTTATTGAACTTAGTATAGCATTTTCATCTGACAAATACACCCAATGTGTCATTGCATGTATTGAAAAGGTGGTTTTAAGTATTTGATTTCAATATTTAGCTTAATAATAAGACATATTGAATCATATCGATCATTGAATCCCCTTTCCTCCGGTAACTCCATTATACTGGTCACTACAGTATGTCACATGTATTTGTATCTATGCCACTACATTGCATGTGTGTATACTGGCTACTACATTGTGTGTGTATGTGTGTGTGTGTGTGTCTGTGTGTGTGTACAGACCATTCAGTTGTTTGTATGTATGCCAGCCACTATGTCATGTGTGTTTACCAGCCATTATGTTATGTGTGTATACCGGCCACTCCATTGAGTGTGTGTGTGTGTGTGTGTGTGTGTGCGTGTGTGTTTGTGTGTGTATAGCGACCACTCCGTTATGTGTGTCTCTACCAGCCACTACATCGCATGTGTGCATATATTAGCCACTATGTTGTGTTTGTATACCGACCACTACGTCGCAGGTGTGTATATTGGCCACTACGAGCCCATTGTGTATACCGGCCACTACGTCGCAGGTGTGTATACTACCCACTACGTTACAAGTGTGTTTACCGGCCACTACATTGTGATATACCAGCCACAACGAGCCGATTGTGTATACCGACCACTACAAACCGATTGTGTATACCAGCCACTATGCTGTGAGTGTGTATACTGGCCACTACGAACCGATTGTGTATACCGGCCACTACAAGCCAATTGTGTATACCAGCCACTATGCTGTGAGTGTGTATACTGGCCACTACGAACCGATTGTGTATACTGGCCACTACAAGCCAATTGTGTATACCAGCCACTATGCTATGAGTGTGTATACTGGCCACTGTGAGCCAATTCTGTATACCGGCCACTACAAGCCAATTGTGTATACCAGCCACTATGCTGTGAGTTTGCATACTGGCCACTGCGAGCCGATTGTGTATACCAGCCACCACAGCGAGTCCCATGGGCCAGCTTTTCACACTGCTGTATCTGCTGTGACATGGAGCACACAGTGAGACGGCTTTACGCTGACAGGCTTGGAGCCACTGAGGCCCGCTACCCCCCCAGTGCTGGTAAGACCCCCCCACTGACAGGCTTGCATGAGCAGGTCAGCAGAGCAAGAGCCACGGGGGAGGGGGCGTCACCAAGATAAGGAGCTCGGACGTGGTGACGGGTGCCACACTCACTGGTGCTTGTCGTCTTTAAAGCCCCGTTTGGTCCCGCCCCCCGTTACACCACTGCACAGTCTGAACCTCCTCACAGACACGAGGGAGAAGATGTAAAGTCTTCACAGACTATATATGCTCCTCAGCCAGATGAGCAGAAGCCCACATGCTAGAGAGCCTGACGATAGCCGGCACTGTCAGGACCAGCAGTGAGGGAGACTAGCCTGGCCTTAAAGTCTGGCCGGACCGTTACATAAGAGCGAATCTCCAGCAGACAGAGAACCAGAGAGACCCCCTTGGTACATACACACAAAGAAAAGCTACTTGCTGCCTTTGAGGCTGGTGAAGAATGCAAAAAAAGGCTGGATATTGAAAGGAGAGGCCTCCCAGAAGCACCGTAGGGCTGCAAAAACACACTGGAGCGAAACAGGCACCTTAAGCAACATCTCTTGTTTAAAAAAAATGAAAGAGAGGCAGCAGGCTGGGGTCCCACAGGACAGCTCACGCGAGTCGCCCGCTCCACACGAGGCTGCCGGCATAGAGATAAATGACACCCCCCCACACACACCTACTTTTGGAAAGACAAAGATTATATATAAAATATGAGGTAAAACTTGCTCCATCAGCCCGAAAGATGAGCAGAGCCTTATGAAGAGCTAACACGACAATGTAGACTTGCGAGCGAGATAAATTGGGATTCCCCAAAGAGATGCGCAGACCCCAGGAGGATGCTCAGGAATTGAATTTTTCCTGGTTTCTAGCTGGGATTCGCATCGTAGTTTCCCGATCTGTTTATCCGAGCAAGGTGGTCAAATCTCAGGCTGGGTATAACTGTGGGTGGACCCCCACCCCAGTGACAGGGAACAATACACGGCATTGCAACAAGGAGCAGGGGGAAGATGAACGTGTCTACACGCCATGCAGATGTCAGGTCATTACCTTCAGACTGTCACAAAGCGCTATTGATATGCCTTAGGGTTGTCCTGGAGATGCCCGATAAAGCGGCATTTTCGCGGGATACGGCACAACAATTATTCCGGAGGCAGACTCAAGGTGAAGCTGGCATTGGTGAAACCTTAAGTCTTCACAGGGATCTTTGTCATGCGGGCGGTGGGGTTTGACTCCTGGGTATCTGGACGAAGAATGCAACATTTAACCGATTCTCGAAAATGCTGGTGATGGGGAGAAATCGAACCAAGCAGTGAGGAGCTTTTGGACAAAGAAGGGATGTAATAGCAACCTTCCCATGGCTGGAAATCTAACAATAAGGCCAGTTGGACAGTTATTTACTGCTGGGAAAAGTTTGGGAGATTAGAAAATGCAATGATCTCCCTATTTCTCCCTACCGACAGCAAACAAACCACCAGCTTATGCTGACTGCTAGTTTTAGATGATTTTAGATAGTCTTAGATACTCTTTGATGGTCATGTCGCAGTTTTTGCTGCTCTTTACCTGGTTTACCTGAATGAGTCACCAGGTGGGCATGCTGGTGGGGTCATCGTATCAGACTGGTTATGTTGATATGACCAGCTAAACCATCCTACCGTTATTGGAAAATGTACCTGTATATACCTGTCAGCTATCATAAATTGGTCAACCAGCTTAATCAGTTTAAGCTGTTCAGCCTGGTTATTTCAGCAGTGACACAAAGGCTCTGATGCGTTGTACAGCTTTTCATTATGATTTATGTATCATATGCTAATGACATTTTGCTAGCTCTTCAAGAGGAGCCCCACCAAGTCAGAGGACCACAGTGGGTAGGGGGGACTCTGGTGAGGGTGGGGCCGCTTATCAATCGATGACAAATTGAGACAGAGTCTGTGTGACACGTGGCGTCATTAATCATGCCCTCTGCTGGCGCCATAGATATTTACATTCTGGTGCATATGTCCAACAGAACGCGCTGTCTGTGTCCTCACGCTGGGGGACATGGAGGCAGGCTGAGTCACCTGAGCCATCTGGGGGTGGGCATGCCTCACCGCCAGCCCGGGGTCCCGAGGAGGACGCGCTCACGTGTGGCCGTTTGTCATGTTAATCACTGTTATGAATGTTACATGTCCTCTTCTTTGTTTTAATTGGGCCCCATGTTGTCGGCCCGTTGTGGTAACCCACATGGGGGTGTCGCCCCCCCCCCTCAGCCTGCCTGGTGGCACTGTTAGGGCGAGCTGGCAGCGTTCGTCCTCCGAAGTCACTGTACGAAGGCCTCCGTCCCACCTGAGCTCCCGATTTACGAGCTGATTGGTTGTTTACGAAGATCTGGGTGTCTGCTTCTCCAGCAAGGGTAATGGCTATGTAACAAGAAAAAAGAAAGTCTTTATTTAGCTTTTCTCTTTAGATCCATGAAGGTCTTCCTAAGATTTTAAAAGCCTTTAGTCCCCCTATATCTGCGGGCTTCAGGACCAACCACAGATATCCAAAACCACGGATAATAGCAAACCATCCACAGACCCCATATGATTTTCATTTATTTACATATAGTAATTGATAATGTATGCGAAGTAAGACATTAGCAACATTAAATACAGTAATAATAAAGTACATTTTACATTATACAGTACTGTACTCTCTCAAATGATATTTTGAATGATATTTTAGCAGTTCTGATGTTGCAGCCTAATTCTCAAGAGATGATAGAGCAATGAAAATCGTGCTTTTTTTGTCAAAGGACAAACGAACAATGACAAAGCATGTTGTTAGACATTTTACAATTGTTATTTTGGATTGTGGTAAACACTAGGCAACTGACTCTGCGGTTACTGAAACTGCAGCTACGGAGGAACTACCGTAATGCCTATATTGAAGTCTGCAAGAGGACCGAGTGTCAGGTCATTACCTTCAGACTGTCACAAAGTGTTATTGATATGCCTTAGGGTTCTCCTGGAGATGCCCGATATATGATGAGGAAGACTGACTTTGGATCATTGGCAGATTCATGGTATAAAAAAATCGGGACTGGGTTAAATTTGGAAATTTGCTCTTCGGTTAAAACAGTAAAATGTTCTACAGAGTATAGAACACATTCCTTGTTCCGGAAATATTTGACGAGCTGTAAACATTAACACTTCCTGTTAGGATGCTGCTTGAGAAGATTAGGGGGCGGGGTCTAAGCACACAACACGGCATGTATTTATGTGCACACGCACGTTGTTCCCTGATGCATGACGCCGGTCTGAAGGCACTTTCCTCACACGTTTAGTCTTTACTCCTAGCGAACAGGAGATGTTGGAGCCGGGCTGGTGTGATTTATTTGTTAACTTGGTAAAACACGTGGCAGGGGGCAGGTTATTATCATGCTAGATAATTTTAGCAGTTCTTTGCTTGTGTGGGACACCCCTGATAGCCACACAGTATGTTTGGCTGCTTAGTCCCTCCCTCCCCCTCAGCCCCGTTAGCGTAGCCCCTCGGCACCCCCGGTAGCCGTTAATCAGGCTTGCCGCGGTCCCTGACGTGCCTTAATTAGCTGCTTGATCATGTCCTTCGTTAGTGCCTGCTTTGGCCAGGTTCTGGATGATGTAAGCAGGAGGATGAGACGACAGAGGGCCGCAGCTGGCAAGTTCACTCAGGGGTACATGAGACGTTAAGGGGAACTAATAGCATCGTTTGTAGTTGTTTTGAAAGCTTTTTAGAAAAGAGAATGAGAAAAAAGGCTCAGTTTACTAAGTGTGTCCGTTTTGTTTATTTTTAATCTGCAGCTTTTGGAAGGAGAAGCTGAGAAGCCCAGCCAGGGAAACCAGCTGTTATTAGCAAAGATGCTACAAATTAGCGTTGTCACATCTGAACGAGGCTCTCAGAAAACCCAGGAAAGCTCAGTCTCTCACTGGTCCCTCGAAAACAGCCCGGATGTTGCGAGTCCCCTGCATCCCACGATCCTTGTGAGGCCACAGACATGGCGAGGAATCGGGCCATGAGCTGGCAGTGACGACAAGGCGTCTTGATGCTCCCGCATGCCATTCCATCACACTGTCAATCTACACGCGGCCAAACACTTATCATTGAAGAACGGGGCTATCGAAGAAGCTAACTCAGCAACATGAGAGGCTGTGGAAATGGCATAAGGGCATCCGGTCACGTTTGCTTTGCCATAGCACACCTGTCTCAATTTACCACCTTTTTTTTGGAAGCGAGGCCTGTCTACTTCATCCCGGGTGGGGTCACCGGTGCCCCACTGAATTTGGGTCTTTTACATTACTTGCATGCAAAGAACTTTAGCATGGCAGTAAGGGAGTGAGTGTGTGTGTGTTTGTGTGTGTCTGTGCGCATGTGTGTGTATTCGTGTATGTGTGTGTGGGTGTACATGTTTATGTGTGTGTGTGTGTGTGTGTGGGTGAGAGGTTAGTATCCGATTTAAGGAAAGGAGAGTCTGTAATAGAATTCCACATGGCACCTTCCTCAGGTGGTGAGACGTACAATAAGTCCACCGGAAAGAGCTGGCTAATTGAAAAGAGCTCAGTGGAGTCTGTCATGGCGGCCCACCACCTCGCCGTCGCCCCCGGCACTTAGCGAGTCCCCGAATCATCCCACGCAAAACAAGGCACCCCCCCCCCCCCACACCATCACTCCTCCT
>JAODKE010000051.1:9627360-9642367 GCA_026779605.1 Mormyrus hasselquistii
AGATAGATAGATAGATAGATAGATAGATAGATAGATAGATAGATAGATAGATAGATAGATAGATGATAGATAGATAGTGTAAATCATGGGGGTTGGGAGGGGTTGTAAGCCCCCCAATAATCAAAACCACCCAATAGAACTCCCTGGACCCCTTATATGGGGAGAGACCTGAACTCCCCAATGCAACCCAAACTTATGCCCTTGGATGGATGGACGCATTCACACTATTCCTAAAAGAATTTCCTTTTATGTAGACATTGTAAACAAGATACAAACTAATCTAGAAACAAGATGAGATTTTTCTTTAATTATGCATGTTAATTTGTACTGTAGCGCAATGCCTCGCAAAGGGGACTTCAGTGATGGAGTGGCATCTATGAAGATCAGGTCATACCCCGGAGAGCAGGGCTCTGGGGTCAGAGGGTCTCCACAGGATGAGCTGAAGAAGCGTGAGGCTCCAACCCCATCACGGGTCGTCATCAGCATGAAGGGCACCCAAAGTATTCAAGAATCCACCAAGCTTGCGTGATGCCAAGTGTGACATGATTCCAATGACTGTCAGAAGGACACAGAAAGCCAGAACATGAGCACACAGCATTCCTTAGTTAAGATCGATGCCATGGAGTCTTTGAAATGGGATGGGCTCTTTGTGAACTCTGCTGTCAGTGAGGAGCAGTAAATTCTTCTACTTTGTGTCAGAAGTGTTGCACCTTTTGGGGAAAAAGAGTCTGGGCCACGTTTTGTGTGAGTGTGGCAGCCACCGGTTACAGACAGCGTGTCACACAATGACAGGGTTGGCGTGTGACCTTTAAAACGATTCATTTAATAGTGACCAAGTGGGATTGTCTTACTATCAGTTCATTTGGGGCCAGGGCTCATTATGTATGAGGACGATTATCTCAATAATAATGGCTGGATCTCGGAGTCACATTGTTAAAATTTAATTGCGCCGCTTGCCGGTTACAGTAATCAAACTCCACTGTGGTTAAAGAAGGAGTGAATAATACTGACACGTCTCTTTCACCGGCTGTGAGGGGAAAATGCCCTCGCTCCATCCCCTGTTACCCATCAGCCCCGGGACCCGCCAATAAAACAAAGCCTCAGGAAATGGTCTGAAAGACAGAATGTAAAGTAAGATACGAGTGCGACAGGCCAGCTGAAGGAGCGCCATTCCAGAGTCCACTCCTGCTGATAAATGCTGTTAATTACTAATTACTACATGGACAAATAGCCTAATTACTTCTTTCAGCCTGCATTCTAGCCCTGCTGCTTAAAGCCAAAGGATTGCCTTTGCTGTCTGTTCAAGGGCTCTACATATTGGTGAGCGTTTTTATGTTGTTATTGGATTATTTCATTTTTTATATTTGTTTCTTTATTCTGTTTTGTCATCCTTACACGTTTTTAAGCACAGAGCCCTCAGTACAGTTCCGGAAATTGTCAAGGAAAAAAAAAGGTTTTTTTAAATCCCCACCTTCAGTATATTTGTTTCTATGTCTAGGCCTCGCTGTCTGATGAAAAAAGAATTCAGCAAAGAGCATTGTTACCATAAGAGGAGGCGGACAGGAAACAGCTCCTTGCCATCAATAATCCTCTTTTTTCATAGGCCGAGTTTTTAACGTTGGCTTCCTGCGTACACAGGCGCTTGTATGAAGTCAATGCACCATTCCCGAATATCTACAGAAACATGTAGCTTATATTTTCCTCCTTTTGCTTACGTTGTGCTATTTTTTTCCGGTGAGCTTCTTAGATATTTTTTTAAACACTACACACTTTTATCACGGTCAGGAAAAATGAAAAAATGGAAAAATGAAGGTAAGACGATTTTTAAAACAAATCTCATAAATACAGTGTAATCTGACATATCAGTACAAAATCAGGGAATTTAAAGTCTATTCCTAAAACATTTTCATTAAACAATTTAGGAGTTTATTCAGTTCATTAACGAAGTGCTCCGAAACACATTCTCAGCCAAATTGCAAAGCTCTGTCTCAAATAGTTTTATTATACCAACTAAGGAGTGGATTTGGTCCATTAGCAAAGCGCTTTGCCACCTGTTTTCCGTCTTCTTCAGTTAATCGACTCGCAACTTGTCTCAAGGTCGCCGTGTCCTCTTCCACTTAAACAGACAAGCCACCTTTGGGATGCGACACCACCAGAGGAGGTTGACATTATTCTCAAAGTCCAACATTTTTTTTTTAGTAAACGCTTAAGGATCGTTTTGGAATGATCTGAGGAATTGCCGTTACTGAAATTTGAATTTTATCACATGGAACATTTATGAACGTCAAGCAGAGGGCAAATGCTCACTAGCTACACCCAAATATCTCATACCGGTGTGAAATTACCACTCTTCTCATTACTTGTACAGCAGAATACAGCGATAAAACCATATTCAACGTTTGAACAGACTGAGTACTTTTGTCACATTCTCACTTTCCAAAGTTCCCTTCGTGTTTCACAGCTCCCTTCCCTGCCGCAGTTCCTGTCCTCCCTCCTCTTCCTTGGCTTGTAACTCCCTCCTACACCTTCGCTTCTCCTCTTTCACCGGCCTCCACAATCCTCTCCTGCTTCCAGCATACACTCAGCTTTCATGCCTCCTGTCCCCTCCACCCATGGGCCTCTAATGCCTCCACCTCCCTCTCCTTCCTCATGACAGTAGAGGACGTGAACTTCTGCCCTGAAGGTTGTTGGCTCGAGTCCCAAGTGTCGCTTTACTATTGGTCCTATGAGTAGGGCTGCAGAACCCGATTTGCTCCAGTAAAAATAACCAGCTGTATAAATGGGCAGAAAAACCCCCCATGAAGTCACTCTGGAAGCATGGGTTACGTATTGAGCTATAATAATAGTAACAGATGCCCCTTCCTGCTCCACCTTCCACAGCTGTGCATGTGGGAACACCACCGGCACAACCTCCCCTCCCCCCCTGCCCGCTCGCCCGCCCACGCATGCCAGCTGGATGCGCAATCCGGCCCAGCATCCACGTCCTGAAGGGCGAGTCCGAGGACCAGCACGCTTAATGGGAATCTCAGGTGTCCACCACATCCGTTCGGAATTTGTCAGGTGGGACATTTCGCCCATTAAACAGCCCAGGCGCTGTGAATCCCAAAGGGGACTCTTTGGACTTAAAGGTGCTCCACATGCTGCCAGCACATAATGACCCCAAGCATTTCCAAATGGTCAGATTTCCACCCCTGTGCAATATGACACAAGCTGCAATTGATGGCGACAACTCATTTACATATAATAAGGTTATTGGCACCTACCACTATTTACCCCATTATCTGACTCTATTGGATGATTTTTGTTTTTCTGTTACACATAATTGCAGTGCTTATTTTAAATGACACATTTTGCAAGAAATATTTATTTGACGCTGAAGAACAGACCAATAACCATCAACCAATGATGTCTGTAATCATCTGTGTGGAAAAAAGTAATAATGATTATATATGTTTCTGAGTAATTTTTAATTTGTTTTCATAAAGGGTATGTTGTCTTTGATTGACAGTGTTTCATTATAGTGATTGTTATATGTACCACATTTAAGCATTTGCAATGCACATACAGACGATGCCTTGCACTTCAAAGTATATATGTTCTTACCATTTCCACAAAGAATATTCATTGATCATTTTCAGAGATGTGTCTTATATGGGCATCTGCTGCTATAAAACTGAAAATCTTTGAGCTTCTACAATATCAGCAAGATTTCTTGGGATGGTGATATCTTATCGGTCATTTTCAACCAACAGAAACGGAACTTAAAGCCTAAAACCTGGATTTGCATTTTTTTCATTAAAAATCACGAGAATAAAACGCCGATGAACCGTTTGATTGGGAATCTGACAAGACATCTCGATATTACAGCACATCTGAGGGTGTTATTATGCAAATGAGGGCGGTTTCTATATTTTGCCCCGTTTCAGCTGGAATCAGCAGTTCCGCAGAGTAGTAAGCGTTCAACAAACGAGCCGCACTGTGACTCTTTGATAAACACATCAGGTCACCTCACTGCCAGCCACTGGGGACAAGTGAGTGCGTTAGCCACCAACAATCTCTACTCATTTACGAAAACAGTAAAACAACATAGATACAGATAAAACCACATCTAAAGTTGCTTTGCATGCTCATATAAAAAAGTAGGTTTTCAGGTCTGACTGCAATCATTTTTTTTTTGCTCACAGCTGACGAAAAAGAAGGGAAAAGCCCTGTCATTGGCTAGTTATGATGAGGAGGAAAGCTAGCGATTGTGATTCAATTATGATCAAACTTAAACAAAGTTAGCAAATATTCATTGAGAAAATTGTAGCTGAACGTGTGTAATATCAATAACAGTAACAATAATATAGACTATTTTGAAACAACCGTTCCTTCATCATGACATTTAATGAAAAAAAACAAAACAACGAAGTAGTTCAATGATAATTTGCAAGTAATTATAATTAGATCCCATAAAATAAGGGGATAAATGACCTGCATATACTTAAAAATGAACCGGACAGCAGTTCTTTTCGCTAACCTAAAGACATCATTGGTTTATACGGTGTGATGTAAAAGAGAGACCTGCAAACTTTAGGCCACATCCAGCCTTTGGTTTAATGGTCTGTGATGGTGCTGTGTGCTGAAATATCCGGGAGGGGGGAACGATATTGCAAAAGTGTTTAATGACGCTAAATTTAACATAATGTTGTTAGCGCACTCTCTTCAGCGCGTGATTTCCATATTGTTTAAAAATATGTAGAAGATGAATTATTTAATGCTTGGACGTAATTCTCTATTCACCCCCCTTCGATTTTTTTTAGAAAAAATGTCTTTCTCGGAAAGATCTTCATAATTTCAGTCTACCATTAAATTTTCAAAAGCACACTAACCAACCTGGATAATATTTTAAAAGAAAAAAATTCCTTGTCCTCTATTATATAACACTATTATTGTTTTACAGAAGCGCAATCAGCATTATATTATGCTGATTAATAAAGTAAGGATAAATGTCGTACTTATTTAAGATGAACATGGCGGTTTGTTTCGAGAAAATGAGAGAAGGGAAACGAGTAACGGCGTCAATAAATCATTCCAGTCCAACGTTGTTCCCGGGAGATTTTTTGATGGATTAAATTAAGCACTTCCATTTCCATCTCCCACCTGATCGCAGCCCTATAAATCCCAACAGCTGATCAACAGGACTTCAGATTCCCTAGACCTTGAAACGGGAAAGGCTGCACAAGAGGGAGAGAAAGAGACGATCAGCTATTTCACTCAAACGCAATATTCCGCCTATATATTATTGGTTTTGAAAATACTTAACGCCGCGAACCGCGATCATTTGCAATATCGTCTGCCAAAAAAAGAAACAACAATAATCTGAGACTCTTAAGTTGAAACGTGGCAAAACTATACGCGTACTAAGTCCTAAACAAGCGATAAGCAATTTTTCTTTCGTCTCTCGTCTGTTTTGCAGTTGAAGTAATAGGGAGGGCAGCGCTGGAAAGCAGGAGCGGACGTCTCGCTGCGGGGAGCCCAGCCCGTATAGTGGCGCGGAGAGGGGAGCTATCCAGTGCTGAAGTTGCATTTCTGTCCAGCCCAAACGTCAGCGAGGGAGGGTTTTTGCGTTTTGCCCCTGCGCTGGCGTGTGAATCTCAGCTCGGCGAGGCCGATCCGCTGCCATCCAGTCTGCATCGGCGTTGTATGAAGAGAGGAAGACTCGGCACCGCGTCGTGCAGCATCGAAACATGCCAAGGTCTTTCCTGGTTAAAAAGGTTAAACTCGATGATTTCTCATCTACCGATCTCGAAAGCTCCTATGGCAGATCCAGGACCGACCTCAATCTCCGCTTTCATGAAAAAGGTAAACTAATTTGTCTTTCAGACCATTATGAATCCTTCCTAAAACTGTCAAGCGTCAGATTTTAACGCGGTTCTTCCCGTCTTTCAGACAATGCTTCCGCAACGTGTCTCTGTTTAAAGTATGTCCGTAGTTCATGCCAGATCAGCTCTGATGCTCTTTCGGCTGCATTCAACAGAATGGCAAAATTGTCGACTTTGCACATTTTCCGTGTGCTGGTATTTATTCAGTGAACCGCTCGGGAAGAAACACTAGATGCATTACGGAAACCGAAAAGGTTGAAGTGTCATTGTCGGACAGCGCACAAGGATCTCTGCAACCTACAAGTGTGTATAATAAATTAGTGCATTTAAAACTTCCTTGTTACGACCCGCTTGGTTAGACAAACACAAATCCCATGTGTTCCTTTAATAGCACTATGTCTTGAAAATTCGTACACAAGGGCATACAAGACGTATTAATAAGACGCTCGATCATCGTCAAACTATAATATATGCTCTGTATAATACAACACATTCGCACATTTGCTGTGCAGAAGGACAGTAATAGGATGTTGACATGAAATCTTTGCCACTGTGAAATGAGGAAAGGTGACAGCAGCGTGTTTTCTGTGAACAGTGATCCGTGCCTTTCTAATCTTTGTTAAAAGCACCGATGAAATTGTTAAAGGAAGCGTCGGCATTCCTCTTCTCTTTGTCCTTAAGAAACATACCACGCCAAATTCAATGTTGCTCTGCGGGAGTGATGTGGGAAAATGACCTTTCTTAGTCAGTATTCATTTACAGTAAATACACTCTCCAGAGGAGAGGGCTGTAGTCATGAAATCGAGTGGTGGGCTGACAGAAAGCTATTGCATGTATTAATCCAACATCCATTCTCGGTGTCATTATGCATAATTTAATAAATATCCCGTTCTTTCAATACCAGGGTACATTAGCGACTACATCACTCCGTCTGTATACGACGGCGAAAGCGACAATGCTATGAAAGTGCCCTCTCCCGAGCCTATCTACGATGGCATGCACGGTGATTACGGAGCACCGGATTCAGACCAACCAGACAGCCCCCAGTCGGAGATCTCATCTGGCTACATTAACGGAGACAATGCCGTGAGTGAAGGGTACACGGTGGACGCCTTCTTCATCACGGACGGGAGGTCAAGGAGGAAAGTCATCAGCACCCCTAGGAACATACAGCGTCACACGTGCAACGAGTGCGGAAAAACCTACGCCACGTCCTCCAACCTGAGCAGGCACAAGCAGACGCACCGTAGCATAGATAGCAAGATGGCCAAAAAGTGCCCGACTTGTGGGAAGGTGTACGTCTCCATGCCGGCCATGGCCATGCATTTGCTGACCCACGACCTCAAGCACAAGTGTGACATATGTGGCAAGGCTTTCAGCAGGCCCTGGCTGCTGCAGGGACACATGAGGTCACACACGGGCGAGAAGCCCTTTGGATGTGCACACTGCGGAAAAGCGTTCGCGGACCGCTCCAACCTCCGCGCGCACATGCAGACGCACTCCGCTTTCAAGCACTACAAATGCAAACGATGCAACAAGACCTTCGCCCTCAAGTCCTACCTGAACAAGCACTACGAGTCCGCGTGCTTTAAAGGAGCCTTCTCGCCCTTAAGTCCTCTTGAAGCATGACTTCCATACAGAAAAAAACGCAAAATGAACTCTTCCTCTTCTCATCCTCGTTTTTCCATGAAAACTGACTATAGCACATTTTTTTCTCGATTTTCTCCAACAAAGAAAAACATGGATTTTTCGCATGTACGTAGCATACTTTTGTTTTCTATTTCCTCAGTCGTGTCCCTATATTCAGACATATAGAGGCGAAATGTCGTTAATTTTGCTGAAACTCAGTGAAGACATTTAAAATGTCTATTTACTTCTCGCAAAGGTCAAACCTTTTTTTAATACGGGATATTATTTTACTGCGGCCAGTGACCACAAAGTGTTCAACATTGAGGTAAAACTATTTATTCATTCACTTTATGTGTTCTTTCCCTCTTTTACCCATAAACTGTGTAAAGTCTTTATTTGCACTTTATCATTTGTTATTCTTTAGCAAAGCCTTCGCCATCAATATGCCAAAGCATTTGCCACTTTCTGAGTAACGTATTTTTATTTCTGTTCGCTACCTTTTTAATGTTATTGCATGCAAAAATGAATTAAAATCTATGCCAATTTTATGAAGCTTTGGATTTTGCCAAAATCTAGATAGCATCCATGGGCAATATTTCTTGGGATTCTCATATGGAATTATAGAGCAATAACGACTTAATGCATGGTATTTTTAAAAAAATAAAGACATAGTACTTACGACAGTTTTTAAAATCAGGTATGGTTTTATCCAGTATTCCTAGTAGTCATACAGAAGTCCAATATCAGGGAGACGCCAGTGTAGTATTAGAGAATAAACTGGGGAGGGGGGAGGGGGGCTTTTATATATGTTAATGCACTGCCTGCCTCTGATTTAACGTAGATTTAGTACGTAGGCTTGTGGGTGCTGAACGACCAGCTGCAAGCAGTTCAGAACATTTCTCCAGATCTGCGGAAATCCCGCGGAGGCAAAAATACCGGCCCGTCACATTGCCATTTCACATCGGGGAAGAGTGAGGGGTCACTACCATGCAAGCCAAACTATTTGCACTGTACTTAGACTCAGCTTAATGTAGGGAGTAAAGGGGACCTTCTTTTTGCCACGTGGGATTCCTACGGATTTGTCTTTAAAGCACTTCATTATAAACATTTCCAACTTTAAAAGTAGCACAAATCTATAGATTCAGGTAGAAAGACCTTGTATTAGCTTGATCTCTGTTTTGTACTATGAATAAAAGGAACTTAACTGTTTATTGCAAGAAGTCTTGTAAATAATCCTTTTGAATTTAAGATTTTTACAACTGTAAAGAATCAAATGACCTTATTTCTGGAGTTTTTTTCTCTGGGAATTTTTGACCAGTATTTGAATGATGTAAGCACAGCGACACCAGGCATTTTGTCTCACTTCATAATAAAGAATAAATAAACAACGTCAAATTTGTGGTTGATTTGTTCTGGATTATATTAAGCGGATATACAAATATTCCGCTAAGAAGGGGTTTGCTTTTATTGTATATGACGGTCTGGAAGTATAAATTGAAATGTAAACTGATTTTTCTTCTTATACGCAAATAAAAATAGATGCAGTCGTCACGCAAAATCCCTGGTTAATACTATTCTATCGTCATATCTCTCTGGGTTGCGTGACGACTGAGGAACGTCATTGCTGATCTCATCTGCTGAATTTGTTAGGGGCTCGGCGGATAGGGTTTTAAAAAGGACCGTTCAGTTCTTTAACCTGGTCATTTCTTATGTATTACATATATTTTTAGTTGTCTTCTCTTCGTTGAACCACTGTGAAAACGATATATAATAAACAAGCAGCCATTGATTATGTTTGTCAGTGTTCATAAACTGAAAGCTCTTCCCACCAAGAGTAAAACGAGATCCCTGAATTCTTCAACCACATCTTAAAATCTGATAATAATAATAATTTATTTGATTTGTATTTATCCATGTAAACCATTCAAGTGGAAACTCGACAGTAAGACTACTGCTGATGTAATGCGCAAAAAGGTTACAACGGCGTTTCTCTAGAGATTAAGAATTAGCGGAGCGTTGTAATGTTATAGTTTATATAATTCGTGGTATTCCAGTGTGAATTTTCACAGATTTGCAATTTACAAATATGTCATAATGTTTTCTCATATGTTGTCGCAGGATGAAAATTATAGAGGTTCAATATTATGAAGAAGCAACTTTTTTATCTTGATTCAGAGCTAACGAAAATTAATGAATCAACATTACTGGGCAATGGCGTGTATAAGGCTTCAGAACGCAACGCAGTTAAACGATCCTTATACCCAAAAAGGCGGTCGCTGGGTTGGACATGATGCGAATTCCAGTGACGAATGATTTATCAAAACGAAATAATACGGTTTGCTCAGCTTTTTGTGTTTTGGCTGTTTTCTGCCTATTTCTAACCTACATTTCAGCAATGGCTTCTCCTTGCAGCAGCCGCGTTGGTGCAGAGCCCAAGGCATCTATCCTGGCTGATCTTGTGGCTTGGTGAGCGGGCCAAGGGCTCTTTATTACTTAATGGAATACCCTTAAATTTAAATCGGTTGCTTTAGATGCTGCATGTTTAGTGGTTTCAGGTCTCTGACTTTCACCTTAAGGGGTTCCATCTTGGTTCCAGTGAAATCAGCTGTCAGGATCTTCAGGTCCCAGGTGGACCGTTATCTGCAGAGTTAAAGCACTTAGGGCACGCCTCCTTCAGTGACTGCACACAACAGGTCCACTAGCGAATCAATCACAAGTTGTTTGCTTGGTGCTCCATTAGCGTGCGGTGTGTGTTGTCGCTGGCTTTCAGCTCTGTAAGAGGATAAACGTGCATTGCACTTTGTCTTTCAGACAACAGGTAGGCAGGAAGGTCATTCAGAGGGTTACTGCGGCAGCGCAGAGCTGATTTTAGCGTGTTGTTGTCATTGTGTGAAGCATGACTGTTAGCAATTTTGAGCAGTTAGCATCTCTGAAGCCTAGGTGGTCTTCGAAGGCAACCTCTGCTCCTGGAGATTGCTGACTAATGCTGTCACTCCAGGATGCTACCTGGCGTAAAGGTGATTGCAGAGGAGGAGACAGGCGGACTTCTGGGACGGCAGACTAAAAACGTCTGCTCAGTACCCCACGGCTGCTTGTGGAAATGTTGCCGCTCCCCTGGGAGGATCTGCTCGTGCTTGTTGGAGGCTCACAGTAAAAATGTGTGAAAGTTTCGGAGAATCAGACACCATAAGTAATGTCTTTGTGAAATCTGGGCTATAACTGACACTGGGGGTTCTGTAAAGTTACTGGTGGCTATGAAATTCTTGCTCACATTGTGATGCTGGATGTGTCGTTTTTCCCTGGAAAGTATGTGATAAATGAAATGATTTATCATGCTCATGATATTATGGAAATTAATCCATTAATTCTTGTAAATCAGTTGTCAATGCGTTGGACAGCCGAGTACGTCCAGGAACTCAGGGGGAATATCAATTTCATAATTGCATACTGCCTTGGATCCAGGACACCCCCCTGGTGGGAAATCAGTGTGGTAGGGCATCAGGAATATCTGTGCAGTTTCTCAGCATTTCAGTCTCGAAAGGGATCCAAGCCCGGCATGTCAGATATCTGAGTAGCCTAAAGCTCGACCGTCCACTTCGGTAAATCATTCCAGCATCTCTCGCTTGTCAGTTTTGTCAGTAGTGCTCATGTTTTTGACTTTGAAGGGTGCGCTAATTGCGTTATGGGGACTGCATCAGTAGAATCTATTACAGGCAGCTAGTGGGGGGCGGGCCGCACATGTTGATCTCTTCTGTTTGACACCGTAATCAGGGACTCTTAAGTTTGCGTGGTGCCACCGGGGCGGGGGGGCTGTCCGCCTGAGACATTTACACATCTCGCCATGAGTCTTGTTACTCACACTGTGAACCACCCGAGACTGAAGACCTACTAACGTAAAGAGGCCACACTTAAGGGGCGATAAGTGTCGTTCGCATCTGTCTGGATATGGCTCCCCCGGCTGGACAGAAGTGCGCAGCCCGTCGGCAGAGCGCCCCCTTCTGAAAACATCCTCGCCGGTGTACGCAAGCCCACATCACGCCGCTTTGCATCACGCTTGCTGAGCAGACACCACAGCCACTGCAGAAACAAGGTCACAACATAAGCTACCACTAAAAAAAGATTATACTGCAGCTGGGTTAAAATCACATGATGCCTCCCCCCCCCAGGAGAAGCTCTGGTCAAGGCAAGGTGCATCCAACAGTAGGGACTACGGTTCGATTGAGGCTGTACCACCTGAGCCATCTGTCGCGAGGAGGCCAGGAGGAGGCAGGCTAGCATGCAGTCCTGCGGGGGGGTCAGACTTCTGGGTACTTCTCCCTCTCACCTTTCCGTGGCCATGCCCTCTGCCAGCTGGGACCCACAGGGGCCACGGGTGGAATCCAGTGATCACTGCTCGCCTCCGAGCGTGATATGTTACTTGCCGACACCCATGAAGCTGGCACACATGACCCTCCCCCTGACAGCTGGCATCAGCATCCTGTGTTGAGATGGGGCGACCTGTGATACAATGAATTGGTCTTTTCAGGTTAAAAAAAAAAATAACGGTTAACAATCACTGGCTGATAATGGGTGTCTGATACTGTCTATATAATTTGTTGGGAGAGGATTGTGCATCAAGGCAAAGTATTAAATAGCCAGAAATGTCTATCATGTGTGGCATCTCAGGAGATGCCAACTGAGTGGAGGACTGTGGAGTCTGCTGTGGAAGTGCGTCCTCTGAGCTGGGTAAATTCCTCACAGAGTGGCTCTTTATTTACAGAGAGGGCAATCGGGGGTTTGTGCTGAAAAACGCAACTTCTAGACCAAATGTATTCACCTTTTAGCCACAGAAAAACAAAACAAAACAAAGAAATTACTCATGAGTTATTTTGGAGGGATCTGCAAGTGTCCTCCAGCAAGCACTGTAGCTAGGCAAATATTTCCAAATGCGTGAAAAATGTTTCCGTCAGGCGTGGGGCTTGGTGGGGGGGGGGGGAGGGAGTGCTGACCCAGTTTGGATGACATACAGCTGAAGCAACGGGCGAGAGAGCATGGTGTGCATTTTTAACAGCGCCTTCCTGCATGCTCACGCTGAAAAAAAAACACACAGTCAACTCTTCCTACCTTCATTGGACCTTGGGTGCTTAGTTATAGGAAGAGAAGCCCTTACCTGCACAGGGTGCTTCCTTTTTAAGTCAGCCGAGTTCGCTGCGGTGGAAGAATGGCGGTCAGAGTTAGCACCCTTTGCACGTTTTGAGCTGCTAATCAGCCTAAGCGGCTCCATCGCGGTGCTGCTTATTCCTGAACTGATGCCTCTTGGCACCTATGTCTGGCAGTAGATAAGTATTACGTAAGGGGTGACCTCAGGCCATTTGGAGGGCCTTTTTTAACCTTCGGGCCTGCAGCGATAGGCTGTGGCATCTGGGTATGCACTGATTGGCTGAAGCCTCAGCAGAGTGATGACTCATCTCAAAGCGACAGTCTTTCTCTCTATCCCTCCTCGGTTCATTTAGTGGAAATGAAAACATGAACAAACAAGGAAATAAAATCAAAACCGGCATAAAAAAGCTGTGTTTGATTTAAATGAATATTTGTATTAATTGGTAAAAGTACCAGCGAGATTTTGTGAACTCGGTTAAAATCACACAGAAGCACTTTGTTTGCTGCTCTATGCATTTCCTGCTTCAACAAGCAAGCTAATAAGAGGAACATATCAAGCAGAGTCCTCTAACAAGGGACCCTAAAAGCATAAAAGAGTCCCTGGAGAATGTTCTAGAGCTCAGAGATGTGAGACAATCTCAGGTAAGACACCTTGGCCGAGAAATGAGAAAGATGGGCACAGTCGGCAAACACAGTTGGAAAATAAATACTCTGTTTCTCTGTAATTATTATTGAAATTTAACCACCCTATCATAGAGTCATTATCATTCACCAACAGCATCCTATACAATAAGCTTACTTCATCTAATGGCAAAAATATTTTTAAATGATGAATCCTGATGAGCTTTCCAATTGCTTGTCCTGAATTAGACTGCCTCAAACCTATCCCTGGAAGTACAAAGTACAGGGCAGGGGAACATTCTGGATGGGGTGTCGTGCCATGATTGGACAAACACCATGGACCATTTAGAGAAACCAGTTCAGACATATTGTGGAACTGGGGGAGCAATCTGACCCAACAAAAAGAGAGAATTCACACCCATGGACAGTATTTGAACCCCTAACCATGGAGAGGCAACAGTACTTCCCAGTGTGCATCCATGCCATTACCATGATCACCGCTAGCATTACTGCTACTGTTGTAAGTATTAGAAGGATTATTAGTCAGACTTTTAAGAAACTGAATTATATCTGCTTAAACAGCTGGGTTTTGTTGATTCCCCTGAGCAGAACCCAGTTGTGTGGAAAAGGGACTGGATTGGTAATATATATATAACCAGGAATTTCCATGGTTCCAAAATATTTGTCAGGCAACATATAAATAGGCGTTATGTCATTTTTTGAATCACCACTGGATTGACCCTCTGAATCACGGTTTCTTTGGGAATGTACCACAGGCTGGGAAAGTGGAAGGGGTATCATAAAATTTCATTTTAAAATAATTTTGTGTGTCCTTGCAAAGCCCATACTGTCGAATGTCTGTGTGATATCTCCACAAAACAGCAGCAACTACTGGGTGAATTCTAATAGTGCTGTTGATCAGCGCCATATGGAATCTGGATTTAGACGCTTGCCTAAAACGAACGAAACTGAACGAGCCGAGTGACAGATACCAGGGATTGGGTGGATATAAATACCTGTGGGTGCCTTTATGTGGTACAAGTGAGCTTTAACACGTTTCCTTGATTGCCTGTGTGTGTTAAATTGGCCCATTGTTCCTGAAACGGCAGCCTGAGGATTCTGGGAGGTGTTATGTGTTATGGGGCTGGATTTGGATGCCCCCCCCCCCCCCCAGCAACTCCCACTGGGCCACGCAGAGTCTCACGCTGAACGACATATAAAGCACACCAGGGATCATGGGAGGAGAGGGAGCTCACAGCAGGGAGAGGAAGGTTTTCCAGGACCTTGTGGAAGCCATGGATTCGGGCTGTGGAAATAGTGCCTGTCACAATCGCCCTCATTGCCTTCAGGTCCACCATGACTCCCCTTGTGAATGCTCGCACGACCGGCTACGATTCAGGGCACTATGCCATTAATCATTCAGGCCTGGATTGCTGCTAAGCTCAGGAAAATGCTACTGTAAAGAAACATTGCATCCTAACTCACCTGAAAGCCCCGTAGCTTTAGCACACGGCTGCTAAGAGACTTGAACGTTTGAGTTTGGATGCCGTGGAGATGCGGATGGATGGTGGCTCCCTGGAGATATAACCTTCCCCCATTTGTCACCACTACTGCCCTCTTGAAGAAACACTCTCCTGGGCTTTAAGCTGCTGCTACTGGAGCTTCTTTGTAGGATGTCCCCGCTCTACGCAGTGTGATGGGTGAGTGTAGGATGTCCCCGCTCTACGCAGTGTGATGGGTGAGTGTAGGATGTC
>JAODKE010000051.1:9667317-9678827 GCA_026779605.1 Mormyrus hasselquistii
AGGTCCTCTGGTTATTACAGTCCATTAGGACAGGATTGCCGCACATTGGGGTGACAGAACTGGGGGGGGGGTGGGGGGAGGGCAACAGCAGGGAGGGGGAAGCAATATGGGATTCAGCACTACGGGGTCAGACAGGAGCAAGGTGTGCCGAAGAGATTGGGGATGATACCAACTGCTGCGGCAGCTTTAGTGGAGAAACTCTAGGAGTCATTAAAGTTGCCGAAAAATAAAAACACAAAGACATTTACTCAGAATAAGTGTCTCAGATTAAAGGATTAAGGGAGAGCTGAGTATGTGATTCCAGGGTATCTGCATGGCAGAGGTGGGCCAGGATTCGACCCCCCTGGGTGCTCTCTATTACGGCGTTTCTGGAAGCTTCTTCTGGACGGCGTGTGATGTCTTTCCCCTTGGTCTACGCCCCACACGTGCACCACCCTCACACGTGGCAGTCAGCTGAAACAACACAGGACATGATACGTTCTCTCGTAATACGTTTACGGCACGCCGAAAATAGCGGCGGATAAAGTCTGTTGAGTGCTACGGAGGATATTGTGCCGTTGTTCTGGGGCCAGGAGGGACTGCCTGTCAAGGGTATGCCTCGTAAACAGGGCACAGTGGTGAAAGTGCAAAAAAACCATTAATCTGACAGCGAGTGTCAGACTGACCTGCATGAGTCATGTGACGCACTTCCTCCTGCTTCTCAAAAAGTCATTATAATAATAAACCGAGGGTTTGATAAGGACCGCCATTGGGGCTGTTTCACCAAGGCGGCGGGCACCAGTAGCAGAGTGCAGCTGATTGGGCTTGCTTGGAGGGGAGGGGCTATTTGCTAATGTAAACTCCACCCCCAAGTGTAGAATGGTTGTTGTGGTGGTTGGGGGGTGGGGGTGCATGAAGGGTTCAGTGAATCTTCTGTAATTGGAGTGACCCTGACTCCCATGGTCTCCCTTCAGCTCTGAGTTCCTTTCTCTCCCTCTCTCTCACTCTCTCACCACCTCCCACAGACAGTAGTTACCTGAACCCCAGATTCTCTCTCTTGCCTGATTTATCGCTGCACACCACCATGTCCTGAAGGTGAAGAAGGGCTGGAGGAGGTATGGATGGGGCGCTCAGGTGGGTGCCTGCGCTGGTATATGTGTGTGTGCATGTGTGTGTGCGTCCCTGTCCATGTGACTAGACAAATCGCAGGTATCGACAATGCTGTCACACGCTCCTTCTAAAGTGAATTATTTATTATCCACTCTCTCAGAAAATCCTGTTTTCCCTTTTTAGAGTCCTCCTTGCCTTTTCAACAGTCATTTCAAGCCGTCAAAGACCGTCGGCAGAACATCTTGTAATGGACCACCTGTTCCATCTGGTTTAAAGTTTATTGTCGTATCTCTGGATGGATTTTAATGGGATCCAGGCTAGGCTGGGCACGCGTTCCTTACTGCTGGCAGAAGACTGTTATAAATAGGAAAATCAAACACAGGAAGGTTGTTTTTTTCTGGGGCTTAAATGCATTTGGGAATTTTATGCACATCAAGACGTCAGTTTTAGTCTCAAACATCAAAGAAATGCATTCAATTATAGATGTTCATAACTGCATGTTGTGCGATTCTGCTGCTCCTCATTGGTTCTGGTAGGGTCACCCCATGCAGCTTCTCAGTGCTCCTGCTGGGCTCGGCCCACGCTCTGTCACCTACACTGCCACCTCTCCACCTGCTGCCCCCGCCTCGGTGCTCCGACCAGTGGACCCCGCCCCCCAAGTTATCAGACTAGTGGGACCCGCCCCCCTCCGATTGCGACCAATGGAAGGCAAGCAGCAGCCACTACAGTCCATGGCCATTTGTCGTCTCCCAAGCTTCCTGAGTTCAGCAGAGTATGTGTCATTGGTGACTTAATCCCCCCCGCCACACAGACAGACATACAGATGCTTTACCGTTCCCCCCGCTCGCATACTTTCATGCCGTATCTCCCGGGATATTCTCGGAGCAACACGTTAGCCTGGAATAAACCGGTTGTGGCAGGCTCTGTGCTCGTTGTCGTCGTCGCAGCCGGTGCTCAGCAATCCAGATGCAGGCCCGGAAAGCTAACCTGTCATCGCAAACCAGCCATCCCCTCTGCGCTGGAGAAAAAGAGCATCTTTCCGCTCGTTTCCAAGTTCACTGTGTGGCCACGTGCGACATTATGATGGTCCATAATATTGTATCTCAGAGTAAGCCTGTAAATCCCCGTGTAAAGTGGGTCCGCGTGCAGACACGCGTGGTGTCACCCTCACATCCATCCCGAGCCGCTTGTCAGTTGGATTCCCGTAGCTCTCCTCACGGCATGGATGGACCTCCCATTTCTTACCCTCTTTCTACATGCCATTATTTCTCTCCTTCACTGGTATAAATGGCCAAAAAAAAAGATGAAAATGATTTTTCCCAACCTGGCAATAAAATTCTGGGGAACACGGCTAGATGGGACTGACGACCTGGCCACCCCTGCCTGCTAATTGAAATCCAATGAGGTGTGAAGGCGTCTCTGAAGAAAACACAATCAAAAGGCGGTAATGTAGCAGACGCAGCAGCGACATGTATAATTTAATTTGGACACCGCTACCTCTTATTATAGACCCACCGCAGCCAATTACGGTCCGAGATGGATTCGTGTGGCAGCCTAGGAGACTCTCACTCCGATTACCCGCTGATATGAGGTCCTGACCCTGCCACTAATTACTGCTGACATTTTTTTAAAAAAACAAGTGATAGTTTTGCATCTATCTGAGGCTAAAATTCTCACTCGGGTGGCATGGTCGCTCAATTGCATCCAAGGTTTTGGGTTTGAATCCCATCTCTGCTTTGTGTGTGCAGTTTACATGTTCTCTCCACATTGTGTCTGCTTCCACCTGCAGCCCAAAGACATGCAGTCAAGGTGAACTGGCATCTAGAAATTACCCATTGTATATATCCTATAAGGGACTGGCATCTGACCCTCTGCTGTCTGGGACAGGCTCCAGGCCCCCCTGTGACCCCGACTAGGATAAATATCTTGAAGATGGGTAGATCCGAAGGTAACTACACTGAAGAACAGTTTTTTTGTTCAATCTTATTGTGCTATAATTTGGGAATGCCAAAGGTCTCAGTCTTTTGCTAGTCGTTTTTATTTAAACTGAGCCAGATATGTAGGTCTTTAGATTTTTCTCCCTCAATTCCCCTAATCATTATAGCCACTGCCTCTGATGTACAGTATAGGAACACGCTGCATTTATAACTACATTTATTAAGTTGCCAGTAACCAAGTTATCCAAAGAGAAATTAACACAGAGGTGACTGACACTGTCTATCCAGTCAAGGTATTAAATCCGACTTCCCGTTTTTTTGAGAAAGTCAACTTTAACAATGGTTATAAACAGATGCATTTATCAGCTGCATTGAGTTATAAATTGGATACAGATTTTTTTAAAAATCTAAGGCAATTAATTGAAGATTGGCCCAATACATTTCCATCTAAGACCCCAGACACACACCAGTGAATTGCACTGGGGACATATCGAACATATTTCTCCATTCCTATTTCAGACATTTTTAAAAAGGAAGCTTTCCAGGGAAAAGACTAGCAAGTTTTCTCATTATAAATTATTAATACATGTTACTGACTGTTCAGTTCAGTTTCCAAACCAAGTCTTAAACTAAAAACGTTTTATGATGCTATAATTCTATTTCAAAGAAATAGGACAGGTAACCACTGGCTAACCAGCATAAAACCATCCTCTCAGGTCTTGTAAATACTGGCCCACCATATTTGCACGTATCTTAATTCATCACTTTCTGAATACAAGGAGAGTGATCACTTTCTGTCAGGCACACATGTGCTTGTAACCAGAAGATTCTTGGTTTGTGTACCGACAGGGCCTTGATCTGATAACTCTGCACAACTCAAATTCATTCTAGGAAGAGCATTCTGTTGTATCAGTGTATTTGAACTTTGAGTAAAGACCCCTAACTTCAAATTTTCCAGAGATGCTGAATGATCCTGCTCTCTTGTTCATCACCTTGGACCAGGCGTGTCAAACTCCAGTCCTGGAGGGCCAGAGCCTTGTGTAGCTTAGTTCTTTCCCTGCTCCACCACAAATGATTTAGCTGAAGAGCTGTGTGGTAATTAGCACAAGGAGTTGAACCAGGTGTGTTAAATGAGGGGAAACCCAAAAATGGGGGTCAGTCAGCGTGGACCACCCATGGAGCTGGGGCTTAAGGGTTCAGAGAGATAACCAATTAGATTATGGAGGAGGTGGGTCCAAGCAACTAGAGGATGCAGGACCAACCAATCAGATGTTTTGGTCCTGCCTCCTCTAGTTGCTTGAGCCCACCTCCTCCATAATTTAATTGGTTATCTCTCTGAATCAATCATTTTTGTTCTGCTCACATAGTACTTTTGTCTAAGTAAAACTCCTACAAGCTCAGTCTGTTGACCCTGGGATTTAAACCTGTGTATTCAAACTGCTGAGTCACGCATAGCCACAATAATACACAGATGATAAGATTCTCCTTTTTCACTGGCTCACATTTAAATCTATAAAAATGTGCATCGCAACAAGTTGATTAAAGAGCGCAGGCAAACTGAAGCCCCACTCTGACGACACTGAGGAGCAGATGTTCAGATGGCTGGGAAGTGCAGGTCGGTTTGCAAGGGGAAACGCTTAAACTCAGTATTATTAGCAGCAGGGCGAGAGTCGCATTCAGCACCGTGCGGAGCGGGGAAATGACGTCGCGCAGCACGGAGGCAAATCACTCCTCAGAAAGAACATTTCCAGTGACACCGGCGCTCGTTTACTAGAGAAGGAGGTTCCGGTGGGCGGACAGCAACGCGGGAGACTCGCTGGTAACGGGAAGCCGCGAACGGTGCTCTCGCGGAAAACGCTGCCGCTCTCCGGACTTTAGTTCCGCACTGACTTACCTCAAATGGTGCAATGTAGAAAAAAAAATACGTGTCGGTGTTTGCGACAGGTTGGGGTTCTCTTTAGGTCACCTGGAACAGGACAGCCAGTGTATGGCATCTCTTTGAGCCTGGAGGCTGTCCAAGGAGGAAGCATTTATAAGTTTCTGCACACTGGAATAGTGGGTCTCAACGGTGGGCGTGTCTAACATGGGCGTGTCGAATAGGGGTGTGTCAGATATGGGCGTGTCGAATTTGGGGCGTGTCAAATGGTAGGCATGTGAAAAGTGACATATACAATAGAGCAGCTGAGCCAAAAGGTTATTTCTATTGGATGAAAATTCTGTCAATAAATGTTTGATATTCACCATTGCTCTGGCAATGACTATGATTTGATCTTTATTTATATAGCACATTTAAAAGACACAAATGTTGCACAATAATTAAATGCCTGTTTTATATTTCTTCATATAGCATGTTCTATGCTTGTTTACAGATACCTTCATACTTCCAGAAAGAGCAAAGGAAAGTACATCGTGATTCCACCTACTTCGGCACACTCTGTTTCGGTGGATAAACTCACAAACCTGTATACATGCCCACAAACCTTCCAACATGCCTTCTAACCTTCTATAACACACCTACTAACCCATCTACACACCCATCAAGCTATTGACACACCCTCAATCCTTTTGACACGCCCACTAACCTTTCAACATGCCCATCAAGCTTTTGACACACCCATAATCTATTTGACATGCCCATAATCCTTTTGACATACCCACTAACTTTTTGACACGCCCATCAAGCTTTGGACACGCCCATATTCCATTTGACATGCCCAAAATCCATTTGATACGCCCACTAACCTTTCACCACGCCCATCAAGCTTTTGACACACCCACAATCTTTTTGATATGCCCACTAATCTTTCAACATGCCCATCAAGCTTTTGACACACCCATAACCCATTTGACATGTCCACAATCCTTTTGATATGCCCACTAACTTTTTGACATGCCCATCAGGCTTTTGACACGCCCATAATCCATTTGACATGCCCACAATGTTTTTGACACACCCATTTTCTTCTCAACACACCCACTATTCCATCCTGCAGACTTACTTCTTAGAAGGAGGGGTTAACCTAGCTCTGTATTTTTGGATTGCAGACGGAAGCCCACACAACATGTCAACGACATACACATTCCCACACAAAACCAGGGTGCAGGAGTCAGACCCCCAGCTCTAGAAGTGTGAGGACACTGTGCTAACCACTATGCCACAGTGGATTCTTCAGAGGCAACCACTCTGGATTTTAATAATGCATGTGCTGACAGCGATTTGAGGCTTATTCACATTGTCAAGCCTGACTAGATGCATCTACAACCAGAAGACTGGTTGTACCTCAAAACCTAATAGTTGTTCGACAACAACCACATAACAAAAACGGAATTTTGTAATTGTAGAAATGCAATGCAAGAGGGATGAAAAGCAGGATAGTTTAACTTAGCCTGTTCCTCTTCTTTAAGTTGTGAAAACTCCAGCAACAGTGCCAGCAACAGTCTTCATGTTATCGCATTATACAGGCCGGTAAACATTGGAACAAATGCTTGTCGTGTAATGATACCATTGCCTTTTGACGAGGACATGTTCCTCAGATTCTTTTTAGAGGATCCGTTTCAAAGTGCCTTTCATTTTAGCGCTCGGCGTCAAAAGGCTCCTTGCTCTCCCGCCAGGTGGAACTTCCCACGGACCTCAAAGCCGAGCCGAAGGTCAGGCACAAACATCACTCTGACTAATCTTTCTCCATTTCCCCTGGAAGCGGGGGCTACCAAAGATCACCGTAATTGCATGTTAGTCCGCCGAAGCTGGTGTCCTGCGGCGAGGAGATAAAACGGAACTTTGATTTGCACTCCTTGTTGGCGGCACATGTCCATGTCGACCCCCGTTTCGGCTGTGTGGACCAAGCCTCCAGTGGCCTGGCCGGACTCCAGCCATCTTGGAGAGGAGACTGGGAAATTCAGAGTGCAGAGAGGAGCCGCATCAAAAGGAGGTGAAAGCAGGTCGGGCATGCACTATAGTCTCGGAGCCCTTCTCCTGCAAGGTTTATTTTCAACAGCATTATCACATCGGCCATAGTGTGGGATTAGGGAACTTTGTGCGGCTGAGAATAGATGAGACGTCTAACGTGTTTATGGATGTCTAATTGCAAGTGAGCAGCCTATGGCATTTTGTGGTAAAAGCGAGGGAACAAAAGGGTGAGGAGGGGATTAAACAAGAACACTGCTACTCACACTAGGAAGCCCCCAACCCCCGCTGAGCACTCACCTCTGCAAAGACGGCAGACCGAATCGAGGCACAGCCCTGTGTCCTCGAGCCTCAGGCCGGAGCAGCAGTGATCAGAGGCAGCGAGCGTGACCCGCAAAGGTGACTCCGACAGTGACAAAGGACTGAATGGGGACGGGGGGGGGGAGGGAGACAGGCTTCCCCGGATGTGACCGTTCCATCTGGCACTGCGGTGAGGAAGCTTTTCTGTCAAGAAGGAAATTTCAAAACAATGCAAAACCTAGGAGGCCCCTGGCAAACTCACGACCAAATCATCCACGCGCTTTCAGGTGACTATTACACTTTCCACTGCAGATTCCAGGGCAAATTACAGGGCCAACAGCGTCCACTAACATTTATAGGAGGACAAAAGCAGGGAATCACCTTCAAGGTAAGCTGAACCTTATTATGTGGAATACACCCCCCACTACCACCATCAACAGGAGCTATTATAGTAGGAGTGCACATTCAGATGAGAAAACCCAGTCTTGTGGATTTTCTCCCACATGCGGAGTGAGGTGGGGGGTCCTGCCTGCAGCTGGCCCTCGCCAAAGTTCACCAGCAAAAATCCATCTCCTATGGGGAACCGAATTAAATAGAGCATTAAATTTATAAGCTCACGACCAATAGCTGCTGACCACACGGAATTGCGTTCACAGTCTATTGATTTGTAATAATAAAAGAACGTATGAAAGTTAAAATGGAAAAGAAAGTGCCACCGTCACATCGCTGGGGGGATTTGGGCGTCAGACGTCAAGGGGGAGCGATGCCTTAAATCGGAATTGTTTTTGAAGTTTTCTGGATTTTCTTCCTCCCCCCAGTCTGCTCGTAGGTTTCAGAAAGCTGGCATCCAGAAATATAATTAAACGGATGCCACGTAGGTAATTTTGTTTTGCTGATTAACATTTGCCACGGACAAGGCTAATCAACAGGCCCCCCCCCCACAGGAATCACTGGCTAGTGGCGCGCACGGCCGACACCGAAAGCCAAAGGAGCCACAGGAGGCGTGCCTAGTGCCTCCGCCAGGTACTGCCAGAGCGAGCAGGTCACCCCGGTTCGTCCAGCGACGGTCCGTCCAGGCCAAATCACGCCAAGTGGCGCCATGCATCGGCTGCCATGAACGCGGCATGCGGGCGCACTCTGTTCCGCCGTTCCGCCACAGTTTGGCCCAGTAATGGCACAGGAGGTGCTACCGGCGTGAACAATGGGCCCGTTATTCTCGAGTCTGACGCACGGCGGGTTGGGTCATTTCGTCATTGGCGAAACATTAGCACGGCGACCAGCTGGTTAGCCGATTCAGCTGATTGTGGTCAGCTGGTGATCTGTTTATGATGAAAACCGGAAATGCGGCAATCCGAAACACCAGACCAAAATCTGTAATCCATACCATTAACCTGACGCTATTCCTACTATTTCTGAAGTAAAATCAGGGGCCACACCAGATAAAATCAGGGGTCCTGCCTCAGGAAAAATTAAATGGTTAAACAAATTAAATCTGACCTATCAATCTGCCACCCCCCCAGTAAATTTTAATGCCAGCCCCTCCCCCCCCCCCCCAAATCAGCACATTTTGCCACCTGCAATGTCTGATGATTAGCAGATTATTGACATTGTATTGTTTTTAATTCTCACTTGTTTCTCTTTCGGCTCACAAAACAGTTCAAGTGGCCCACCTGCAGCCCCCCAGCCATGTTAGCCAAGAGCCCTCAGAGAAGTTAACCTGCCACTATGTTGGCCCGGATGGTCTCAAAATACCTTGATTACTAACTGGGAAACGTATGTCTTCGAAAGATGTCACCGTTTACGGAGATGATCTCCTGTAAGGGAGTTTTGATGTCGGCACCCAAGGTCAGTTAGCTATGAACCATATACTCCAAAGGGACGTCATTTCAATCTGAAATCATTTATTCATGTGCCGCACTCATGCAGGTCATGTCCGTGGAGAGCGAGCGTTGGTTAATGGGGAACCTCTCTCGTCGAATCCCCGTGATCATCGGAGAGCCGAAATATGAACGAGATGCAGTTCATACTCCATATGTAATTAGCACAATTCAATAAAGCAGATAATTGCAGCTATCTACAGAATACATATAGCATGGAGTGCGACAGAGCAGAACGTGCTAATGACTTTCTACAGATTTGTTTTAAAACAGAACAATGAAATTGTGATATATGTCATCGGCAGCAGGATTACTTATGTGGCCCAGACTGGCGTCTACGCCATTCCTGAGAGTCTGCGAGGTGTCAGAGAGGAGATCTCTCTTGAAAACCTGGTTCTTCACTCCATCAATCGATCTCTCTGCCTCAGTTCGGGGTGTCCGTACGTAATTACGTTCCACGTAAAGGCTAAAGCGGTACGGTGCACATGAGAGCGGTTAATATCCCAGGCAGCGAGTCAAAACCAGCCGTGCGAGAGACTGCAAAAGGTCACCATGCAAGAGCACCCAGGAGATGGAGGGCAGGCGGGCTAGCTGACGGAGGACTCATCCGACGTGGAGGAACGTCGCAGACCAGAGTCGTAATTAAAGCCGGCCTTTTCACTAGAGTGGCTCACAGGAAGGGCCCCATTGGACGTTATGTTGATTAGGGTTGTCACATTGATCTTCAAGCCTTATAAAATCTATTTAGCTATGCCGGGTTCTTGTGTCGGAAACGCAGCACTTGTGATAAACGCGAATGAGAATGCCCTTTCAGCACAACGCTGATTAAGCAGTGGAATTGCATTTCGCTGGTACTCCACCATATGGCCATCGCAAAAGGTGCTCCCAAAACCTGCTTCTGCCACCCTCCCATCTCACGGCTGAGAATTTTCTTGGGGGATGTTACCAGAGGCACCTTGTGTTAGCAGTTAGCTGCAGACATTAACACCACGACCGGGGTGTTTAACACATGGTAGCAGTATCCCCTATACTCCAGTGGCTCTGTATTCTCTAATGTCACATTTGTCTGATAATCCTGAAAGATGATAATCTTCATAACCTTAAACTGGATTGTTTCATTTTCTCCTTCCTGTTAACAATCTTTGCGCGTGCTACCTGAGACAACCCTGCTACTCCCACACTGGCCACACAATCCCATCCGAACCGGAATAACAATGCAGCTGATGGAGCAGGAATGGGTTCTGCCTTCAGGCTAAAGAGCCCTCTTTCTTTGGATTTCAGTGGAAACCTTCACTTTCGAAAATGGAGGGAAGGGGCCGGGATTGTTGGCGGCAATGCAAACCTTCCTTCCCGTAACAGCTTTTCCTTGAATATAGACTTGTGATGTTTTATTAACACAGCCAGCATTTGATGGATGAACATCTCCTAGTAAAAACAGGAAGGAAGGAAAAGGCTTTGATGCTTTTCCGGAGCGGTGCATGCGACTGTCTGCGGCTTGATGGAGTTTGGCTGACGGTGGGACTCAACATCTAGGAGCGCCGCGTTGGGGCCGCGAAAGTGATGCGGCCACAGCTCTGACACGCTGATGCTGACACGTGACGTGACGAATACCGCATGCCGGTGAATGCGGGTCAGCGCAAATGCCGCTTAATTTCATGTTTCTACAGCTCACGCACACATACTTAAAGGCGCTTGGCAGCCCTAAAAATCTCATATTGAGGAAGAAAGAGTGCATCTTCATGAAATATCCATTATGAATAAACAGGCGATCAAACATACACCCACAAAGTAATTAGTCTTCATGTATAAATATTGTTGTTGTCTTATGTCAGACACAATGACTGATGTTTGTCGTGCTTTCATTCTAAAACACACAATGCGGTTTAACTTAATAGTCTTTAGAACCATTTTTGCCATTTTCCTATAACACTGAATGCTTTGTAAAATATAAATATGTATTTTCAGCATACAAATATACGGATAAGTGCTGTAGTACCAGGAACACATTAGTTATACATTAGAGTGCAGAGTCTCCTAATCTCTTTCTACTCTCAAAGTAAGGAAAATTAAACAAAGTCACAGCAACATGTGGATAATTTTTTCCATTGCACAAAAAAATTGTTAACTTTGCAGTAAATGCCTGTGCACACTGGGTATGTATGGGAATAATTAATCAGCCCAACCTGTTTCAAACATGATATGCTATTATTGGAATACTGACATCGTCCCTGAGGAGAAAACCTGCATCTCCATGGTAAAGCCTCTAAAGACAAAAAGGTGGATGGATACTGTAGATGGATGGATGAAAATGATGGAAGGATTGGTAATTGAGTGAATGGATTGTAGATAGATAGATAGATAGATAGATAGATAGATAGATAGATAGATAGATAGATAGATAGA
>JAODKE010000051.1:9690066-9700118 GCA_026779605.1 Mormyrus hasselquistii
TCCAGTTTGTGTGCCGGTGTCATGCCACGCGGGCGAGGGGGGGGGGGGGGGGGGCGGGGGGGGGGGGGACTATGTAAATGCGGCTAGGACCGTCATCTCTGTGTTCACCGCCGCGCTGTGTGAGGAAAACACTGGTGTGCGACGCTGTTAGCCCTCGAAAGAAAATTAGACTTAATTGCCACCGGCACCAAGAGGCAAATTGCGATACTTGTCTCCCTGCATTTACGTTACCTGGGAGTGGAAATGACTAAAAGATTACATCTTCAGGTGGGCCCATATAGGCGAACTGGGATCTTATTTTCCACGCTGGCTAGCTCCTTATTGCACATGACCCAGGTCAGGAAAAAGCACATATATAAAAGAATATGTTTGTCTCTGAAAAACTCTTGTCATTGTTGGGGATTGAGTATCACAGGGGGGAATATCCTGCTCTCCTTTTGCTGATTTTTCATTTATTGCATCCTACCAATAGCTTGTCTCCATCTACCAATGAAACTGGATGCATCGCTAAGTGTTAATCATAACAGCTTTCATCATAACTTACATAGGTTTTAAAGAAACAAAGTTTATGCATATTTGTAACTAAATATTAAAAACCGACTTGATAAAATATGAAACAGTAATTAAACACCAGAAGTGTCCCTGAGGTTAAGGTGACTGCATTTTCAAATGAGAAAACTAACGGCCTGGTGAGAGACCTGCTCTCCTGGTTTGCTTATAAGAAATGATCGGTCACCCTCAGTGCTTAATCTGTAAATCAGAAGGTGCTGGAACGCGAAGGGCATGAGAGAGGTACCAAGGGGTACCAAGGCGGCGATGGTGCCTGAATACGTATAAAACACAGTACTGAAAACGGCTATGGATTTTTAAAAATAAATCTAAATCAATAAAGGACGCAAAATTGCATGAAAATTGGTCTTTAAATTAAATGCTTATTGTATTTTTTAATTTTACAGCATTGTTTTTGTTTTTTTAATGAGCGCACTGCCAGGACCATGCAAATTGTGCCAGGCAGTCAAGAACAGAGGTCCCACAACACATTGCAGCAGAAGCCAGCACTGGTAACATATAATTACAGTGATCATACTGATAACGGTGATTTGACTGATTGCCGTCCAATATTTAGGCTCATTTACAGTAGGAACAGAAACTAGTGGTATATGTTTATACAGTATATGCTTAAAAACGCAAATGTATCAGGAAGTGTAGCTTTAAAAAAAAAGAATCATTTTTAACCAACATTTTCTTCATATCCCAGTCTGGTGCGCTTGTAGGCCACTCCCTGGACGTAACGTAAACCAAAGCCAATTGGATTACTGATTACTCACCAGGCGTGAGTTAACAAATGTTAGCGTTTGCAAGTCAATGATTAAATCAATTGCAGCAATCAGCAAACGTGGCTTAATGGACGGGAAAATGCATTACAGCTCATTCACCCTTATTTAAATCTTCTAGAACTTCCGTTGGAGAATTACTGTACCCTGATATGATGATATACCATGAATATATGCGATCCTCTGAGATGAATAGGAACACGACCTTGTCATTAAAGAATATCACCCAATAATTGTATCAGATCACTGTAATTAAATGAATACATGATGCACTTAATGTGCGCTACAACTGTACCTTTCTGAGAGTGTCAGTGCAGGAGCACCGGCTTGATGAAGACATCTTGCGTTGCAGGGGTTTTTTAAGATCTTGTTCTGCACGCAGGTATGCCTTCATGTCACGGGCAGTTTCAGCGCCCATCTGTTGTCCATCACACGCCGCTCGGGTTCGAGGACGGAGCGCCTTTCACAAGAACAGAACGCAGAGATGAATGTGGGTGGAGTTTGTCACAGCTAGAAGGTTAATTGCCATACCCAGAATGCACCACAACAGGCATGTGTCTCCAGGGCGCTCCCCATGATTTACCCATCAGCCTCAGCGGGGACTGCCAGGGACAGCCACGCCACACGGGAGAACGCTGGCATGTCCTTGGCAAACCGCCTCAGGCCCCTGCGGACACAGCAGGCAGTGCACAGGACATCTACGTAAGCCGAGGTCGGGTCCATCATGCACAGGGGTACTTAAAGTGCTGCTAGGGAACACCATAACACACCGAATAAATCAAGAAGAGTCGGCATGACACACCACAGGTGTGGTGTCTGTGACATATGTCACACCTTTAGACTGCTTCCTGGTCAGTCCTGCTTGATCACACGTGTTGTTTTTATGAACATATCCAACTATCAATTGGTAACATTCTCCCTCAAACCTGTCTTCTTCAGAGAAATGTAAATTTAATGATTATTCTTTAAACTTTAATTATTTTAGTAAATTTATGGCATGACTTCCTCTTTTTTGGATATTATTTTTTTTTTATTCAGAAGGCCTGGTAATATTTAATAAATGAGTTACATATGCTTAGGTCAGGGGTGACACAGTGGTGAGAGTGGTTGATGTTACCAAACTGCCCATAGGTATAAACGTGTGAGTGAATGATGTGTGTGCCCTGCATTACGTTGGCACCCCAACCTGGGCATTTCCCTGCCTTGTGCCCATAGCTTCTAGGATAGGCTCTAGACCCCTACAACTGTGCATAGGACAAGCAGGTACAGAAAATGACAGTTGGATGGATCCTTTGGCCGTTGGTTAATTTTCGGCAAAGTATATTTCTCTTCAAGTAGTAAGATCTACCAATGAATTTATGGGTCCATCCATGTTCTACTGACCCATCCAGTCACACAGAGCCTAGATCCTATCGCAGGAAGTACAGCAATAAGGCTGGTGAGGCTGTCGATTCCATGCAAATGGAAACACGTGCAGCAGAAATATTTCATTATGAAATTTTTAAGGATGGAAGGTTTCTCCACCCATTTTTAATAGTCAAAGAAACGTCCTTGAGCTTTGGAAATGAAGTGGAGGAACTTGAGAGAGTATAGCTAACAAACGTCACCATGGTGAGAGGCAGTTTCCGATTGGGAGTGTGGTCGCTCACTCCGAGGGTGATTACAATGGAAACCACCGTTGTTTCTGCAGGACTGACTGATTCATCTATGAGCAGAGACTCGAACATCCCACAGCAACACTAGTTCATTAACATCCTCTCATCAGTTAAAATCTCAGCTGGATTTCTGCTCACCAGATGAAAGCAGCAGAGCAGGGGGGGGCATGTTTTGTTGATGTTCACCAGGTCTTCATATTTATATGTTTTCTAACTCCAGGGACACTGTGAGAGGGACATCCTCAAGATCAGGGTATGGTGTTAAATGGCCACGTTGCTGTTGCTCTGGATATGGAACCATGCGGGTCACATATGGTAACCCCCCCCCCCCCCCATTTATGCGACAGCCTCGGAATTTCATTTTCAGCCCCATAAATTATACAGCGGCCTGCAGATGAGCAGACCCCGAATGCTCCAGTTTGCAAAAAAATGACAAAATCCAGGTACATGTGACCCCTTAGTTCACAAAATGACTAATCAGAAATAGGCCAGGCTTTTTTTATAATACATCAGGGAGAGACGCTGCGAGTTACCATCATTTGGTCATCCTCAAATTACTTACATCTCCATACATTAATAAGTTCCATGCTCATTTTGACTGATTTCTGAACTTGTACACATTTCAGGTAACGTTTTAGCTGCATAGCTAACCAAAAACCACTAACCAAAAAGGTGATATATTTCATTTCATGACCCAGAATCCTCCAATCAGAAACTTAATTCATGCAAAGAATGGGTCTCAATTTAATGGACCAACATGATGTGCTGCCTGCCAATCAGAGGGTGACATATTAAATATCATGAATATCATTACCACACCCATACCTTTCCTCTTGGAAACTATGTTGTATTAAACAGGCTGTTGTACTACTTATTGGCACCTTTGATTAAAAATAGCGGTATTATTGCTAATTCTATTGGTTTAAATTAATTTGAACAAAATTAAAACAACTGGAGTGGGACCTTAATTACTGGCAAGAACTTTTTTCCGGCACTCTTCTCGCATTTTAATATTCATTAACTTAAAGGAAGTGATTAACGTTTCTCGCCGGTCTGCTGACTTCCGCGTCGTTAGAGCCCTCATCACCTGCTTTGCGCCGCAGGCTCTTGCTGAACTTGGCGCGGGGGATCGGAAATAAAGGGGCGGAGCCCCGGGGAGGCTCCGCGTGGCCCCCGTGCGAGGGCGCCCATCCAACTGCCTGCCACGGTCGGTTTACAACTCGCTTCACCTAGTAAAGGGTTTAATGTGACCCCCCTGCCCATTTGGCCTGGATGTGGCCCCCCCTTCCGAAGCTGTTGTTTATTTTTTTGTTCTGAATTATAAGTTTGCTGTTATGTTTTCCTGGAAGCATTTTCATACTCGGAAGGTGATTTGCCTCTGTGGGTCCTCAGTTATTGTCCCGTGACGGCCTCTCGTTGCCCGGGTCTGCCGATGATATATCTGAGAGGAAATTATGGGCTTTTTCTTGCTTGCGGTTATTCCCAAAACTCCGGTAGTATTTTTCTATTCATATGTATGTTTTCATCCTGAGATGTACGTAATATCCTTTTGCCGAATGCTTAGAAAGTCTCATTTTTATGGAGTGTTTTCAGGACTGATGTACGGCACAGGAAATAAGTAAGAAGTGAAAAAAATGTGAGTGCAGATTTCAAGATGAATTAATCAAAAAAGGCTTTTGGTGATACTTTTGACAAATATTTAACTACTTCATGTAGTTTAGTTTAAATGGGGCCCTGTGTTTTTATGCAATACCTTAAAAATCAATCGAGAAATTTTGAAAAAACAACACACACACACACACACACACATTACAAATATACACAGATTTTGGATATATTTGAATACTTGAGAAGAGGTTTTACCACCAGTGTTTTTTTTCTTCAAGAATTATTAAAATAAAGTCTGTTTGAGATCTGCATTCGTGTGCTGTGTTTTGAAGTTCACTACAAGGTTAGGGAACTGTATTGTGATCTCCAATGATTACCTGTTTCCCAGTGGTACCAAAACGAGGTCGTGTAGATATGAAATCCATTGCCAGCCAAACTAAAGACAGCAAGCAAATTGTCACTGACCTCCACAGGAAAAAAATCCAAAATTTGAACATACAGTATTACTCTTCACCGCTGTGTTAATTACTAGAAATTCTAAGGCCATTGGAACAGCTAGCCACAAGGTGGAGGACACAAGTTCATCTCTTCCACTGCGTGCACCGAGACAGATGGTTCAAGAAGCAGAGGGGAATCCAAGAGTAACAGTTGGAGAGCTCCAAAACAAGCTGGCAACTCGAGGTCACCAAGTTTCCAGAGCAACCATTCAACTTCACCTCTGTGACGAGAAGAGTGGTTTTTAAAAACACTTCTTCTGTCAGTTATCAACATGAGTGGTAAGCTGAGTTTGCTGCACTGAGATCTGTGTGTTCTTTTGGATACTGGGGTCATGATGGCATAGAGTTTTTTGGAACATGAAGAGAGGCTGTGTTGAAATGAAGTTCACAATGATTGTAGAGTTCAGTGGTCTGTAAGGGCATAACTTTGGGTTGAGCATTGGGATGGTTGAGGTCTCCACCCATTTAAGGGGGACCATGGGGTTGTATTGGGTGGTATTGATTAATGCGGAGTGTTACAACACCTCCCCATTCCTCCCATAATTTATGCCCATGGTCTGGATGTCTTTTCTTAAGATGTTGTCCATCAAGAATGGAGACGTTTTAGTCAAACAGCACAAGCATCCTTCCTGGAAGTGAAAAACTCGCCTGACAGGGATCTAGAAGGTAACAATCCCTAATGTGAATTTAAGAAAATCAACACACACACACACACACACACACACACACACACACACAGTTAAATGGAAAAATCACAACCCAAAACAGAGAACAGTTTGATGTTCCAGAAATTCAGAGGCTTATGAAATAGAACTCCATCCACAAGAACATGAATGTATGTGTTTTCAGTTCCATAAACATAGTATGAGGACAGTCAATATACCTGGTTCCATTGTGTTATTATTAAAGACACCATTTTCCATTTTTCCAGCATAAATCAGCTTTGTGCTTGTTTATATATAGTCTTTCTAATACTCTTCAAGGGTATGAATGAAGACAAATGGCTCTATAATAAATATTTTACTTGCCATTTCAAAGTGAATATTGGGTTTAAAATGTAATACAGTGGTGGATGTGTTAGCACACATCTAACAGCAGCCGTTAAGTGAATAAAATGTATATGAAACACTTGCAGTCTCTGTTTCTAACACCAGGGTCAGGCAAATTAGTAAGGTGAGTCTTTCCTAACTATTGATTTCTTGTCTCTGCAATAGATCTTATTTCGCTTTCAGCTGGCAATTATTCCCTGCTCTGAAAGTAATCACTTTAAGAGAGCCAGACGGTTTTTGTGTTTTTTTTCCCCTTCACAGAGCTAGACATTATAAAGAGGTCTCCTGATCCTTTCACTTAAACTCCCTCCTCAGCTAAGAGCAAGAGGTCAGGGTCGATGCTGAAGGCAAAGCTTTGTTTTTCTGTTTTGAGGGGTTGACCATTCTTAACAGTTCGGTGTTTTAAAGGGAAGACTGGAAAAATATCAGCAATTCTCTTCTCTTTTGACCGTCACGCCTGGCAGATGTTCCCCTTACAAAGGGACGGTGACGTACGCAAGGTTGGTCCTCGCGTTAAACCGTGCGTTTGACTTACATGCGTGCGTGACTGCCAAGAGAAAAAAAAAAAAACACCTGTGAAAGTCATTCATAACTCTGGGAGCCACTCGTCAGGTCTGATTACAGTAGCTCTGGTGGATGGAGAGGAAGAAGAAGAAGACGGGGTGGAATGAAGGGGGGATTAACCAAGGGGAAGGGGGGGAGTGAGAGAGACAGAATCCAATGCTCTGTATGAAGGAGGGATAGAGGACAAAATTGAGATAGATACAGTAAGATGGAAACTGACAGCTATTCTGCGGATGAATATTCGACTTGGAGATCAAGTGCAGAGTCATGGGCCAAGTAAGGCAGGCAGGTCGCACTCTCTACTGGCCACAATGGCGGAAGCATGCAACTGCAGCCCTTAAATAAACAAGGCTGGACAGTAATCATTTGTCTTGGCTTTGTGACATCATTATTAGTGCCAGTTCCTTCAACGCCAATTAGCACTCTGACTAACAGGAATAAAGGAGCATCTGAAGGGAAGTTTGTAAAACATAAAACCTGATGCTCCACAAAACCAGCTGGGGAGCAGATCGGGGATAAGAGAAACTGCAGCATCTCTAAGCTGCCAGGAGGACAGCAGTCAATCCGGTCTTCACACGCGCAGACAGCGAAGCAGCCGCCACTTAACGTTAGCGCCGGGGCGTCGAGCTGTGCCTCTGACAGCAGAACAGTCACAGACACAGTGAGACATCCACACATATGAGTTATACACAGAAAAAAATGCAAAAAAAAAAAAAAAAGAACCTCAGCATGGATATCAATCACATGTGGAATTGGGGTCATTTCCCCCAGTGAGGGGGTTAATAGTGGCCACCCGGGGGGCCCAGGCGAATCCGAAACAATTACGGCGTCTCATCAAGACGCGAACGCCACCGCCGACGGAGCGCCGGGGGGTGCCAGCGGGCAGCATGCATGGGCGGAACTCAGCCTCCCCCCAGGAATGATTACAGGAGCCTGACAATCAACGGGGCGCGGTGCCTTTACCCACCAGCGGGACCACCCTGTGGAATATTAGCTTTCACTGCGGGCCTGCCAGCCTCTGTGGGAGAATCAGTTTTCCCTGCGTCGCTCCGACTCGTCGATAAACATCCGGCTCCTTTCAGCGATTATTTGTTCCTTCTCCACAGAGAAGGTGGGGGCCTTTCCCCATCAAGCAGAACCCCTGTACTGCCTGCATGGCCACTGAAACAATACCAAATTCCTGTTGCTGCCACAAGGTTCAGATTTCCATACGGTTCCTTTATGGGTTGTGTTCTATTGGTGATCGCAAGCAACTGAAGGCACCACCGACTTTGGCTTCTGCAGTGCATTTCTTACTACTTATGCAGTTCACCGATTCTACCATGTTTTACATGGAATTCTCAGCTAAGCTGAACTGCTAGTTAATTTTAAAGGGATTTACTGATGTTTAAATAATGTTACGTTGGACAGATTTCCTAAGAAACACTCCTGTATAAAAATTTTAAAATCTAAGCACATAACAGGTATAAATCAATAGTTTAGTCAGGAGTGATTAACAAAGATGGCATGTCCTTTACATACAAATTCATTCATAATTTGTCTACAGTACATCGTTGGGCAAGAAGTGATGGACCAGGTTGACTAATTAAACAGGTCTTGGCTAGTTTTATTTAACAAGTACACACATATCAGTATCAATGACATGTCTGTAGTGTGAAAGTACAAGACAGCTTTTGCAATCTGGATATTTAGGGACGCTGGTCCATCTTGCCTGCTAGAACTGAACCTGTCTGCCCCAGCTGCTGTTTAGCGAACCTGATAGGTGTGTGATGTCAGCATCACTGCGTGTTTGTGTTGAACGTGAAAGAATGTTCAAACTTAACAAATAAAAAACACAACAATGAAAAAATATAGACTTGCGTTCTACTTAAGGAAGATTATTTGTGAGTGCTTTCAGTCTTTGGAAGCCAATAATGCTCTGGACAAACGGCTGACAGTGGCTCTCATATCCCCCAAATTAGCTACCGTGAGGTGGGACAGAGGCGAGGGGGCAGGAAGGAAGGCAGCTGGAGTTAATCTGGAGATGTGACCCTCATACCCTGCAGCAGAGCCGGCGTTATGGCGAGCTACGTTGATTTGTTTAATAAAACGTGACCAGGTGCGGCCAAAACAAAGGAAACCATGCTGACTGGCGTTGTCTCTGAGCCTGCCAGCCATATGCCAGCTTCCTCTCGCCGGAGAGGCGAGGCCGCGCGGTCTGGCTCGCTCGGCACACGCAAAATAATTGTTTCCCCCTCCGGGACACTGAGAGGACAGGAGGGGTGGTGACGCAAAGCCCCCGTGGGCCCCCCCCCCCCAACAAACACGGCCCCCTCCACGCTGGGCTCCGGCTCGGAGTGCACTCCCATCATCCCGGCCCCACGCCCCAGGACACACATACGTGGTTCTGGCTCCAGAACCAGGCTGAACAAAAGGAGACAAGCGGACAGAGCATGTGCAGCCTCATGTGACCTCTTTGCTGAGGAAAGAGAGTGGAAAAAAAAGCAAAGCCAAGGGCATCCGGGAACAGGTGAGTAGGGTGAAGGACAACAGCCCCCATACCAGCTGGCTCCGGCCTGGACCCTCTCTCCCGCTCTCTCTCCCCATCTCTCTGCCTCTTTCTCCCTCCCTCTCTCTCTCCCAGGCATGCCAGTGCTTCTCGGCGTCAAGCCCGGGACCCCCCGCCACACGGCCAAGAAAAACACTCTCACCGGTGCACAACACATTCCTCTTTTGTGGAGAACATAGGCCGGCTTCCGCATCAGCCCGTAAAACGCCACCAACATGCCCAGGCACCGTGAGCAAGGGGGCGGGCATCAGCGAGGCCACCCAGGTGACCACGCCGCCCGCCTCAGTCCTTAAAAAGGGAATAATAAAATTAAGTGATTTCAAATCACTGAGTGGGGAAGAAGGAAAAATATTACTGCTTCACTGCCTCTGAGTTTATCAGTACCCAGAGGGGCTGCTGGTGGCCCGGTTTTTAAATGAAAACAGAGATGCGTTCTGACACGTGATCGCGGACAAGCTCGGAGTCAATTTAAAAGGCGTTCCAGCAAAATCTGACATAATCAGATGAAACCAAACAAGTCACCCCCCCCCCCCACCTCCTGCACTGCCATCCTGTGGAGGGAGGTCATCATTACACATTCATTCATGACTTCACAGCCCTGCGGGGCCTCGGTCACAAAGGTGACATGTGATTGGAGGTGCCGGTCCAACAGGAAAGCCCCTGCGACCTGGCTGGACTTGGCTGGCATTACCACCACTCTGCTTAGTCACATGACTTCCCACCCCCCCCCCCCCCTCATCCGCCCCCCGCCCCCTTGTGGCCAAGTCTTATTCAGAATGACAACGAGCTACAGGGGC
>JAODKE010000051.1:9713800-9725297 GCA_026779605.1 Mormyrus hasselquistii
CAGGCACCTCGCATAGCTGTGCACCGGTGCCCGGTCGGCGCCCCGCCCGTCTTTTTGTGGGCGGGGGGCGGCGGGTGGGGGGGGGTGGTGGGGGGGGGGGGGGGGGGGAGGGGGGGGCTGCGGAGTCTTTCTAGCGGGACTGCGGCAGGGACAGCAGCCACCCGAAAAGCACCAAGGGTGATGCCCCACCATGCTCCCACCCCACCTCAGCGACACGCCTCCAAAGCAGACCGTACCACCCAGCCACCCGCAGCAATCTGGGACCCCAAGCTTTCTGAAAATAAGCACATTTTAGAGACATTTCATCCTTTAACTCGGCATGGCAGGAGGCGACAGGTTGGTTACCAAGACGACCTGGTGGCATTAATAAGCCCTATGGCTATCAGGACAGCTTTCTAATTGCCCAGGTAATCGTCATGGTAACTTGGTGTCCACTGGTTGAGGTTAAATCAGAAAATAAACAAACATGGAAGCAGAAGGGCAAGGGCTGAAAATATAGCTTGGAATGACTCAGGTGAAACATATTCATCTAGCTTAGCTAAAGACCGACAGCGGGTTCATTCAAAATGGCAGATAATCCCCCTCCCCTCCAGTGAGAGACCGCCGGGATGCTCCAGAGACGCGAGGACACGTCACTCTGTCCAGAAATCTGCCAGTAAACTTGCTACCTCCTCCAAAGTAACGGACATCTATTATTTACTACGAGCCACTTATTCCCTAAATTTTAAATGTCAGATATCTTAAAAATAGCTTGCAATGCAATGTTTATAAGAAAGCCACTGGGGTGTTCAAGTAAAATGCAAGTGCTTCTCAATTTTTCTGTAACATTTTGTGTAGCTACTGCATCTCTGTGTATCTCCTGTATTTGTGCTCCTGTAGTATGTTACATTTCCTTAGCATATGTATGTTCTCTATGTGCTTTGACAAAATCTTCTACTCAGTTCCGTCCTACTCACGATGCCACACTGGCACAAGGACAATAAAAATCCTTTGAAAAGTCAGTTCTATCAGCCTGAAGCTCAGCTTTAGCTGACTGCTGCCCCCTCTGGTAGAAGCTTAATGGTGCCATGTGACGCTTCATGCTCCCAGTACAGCAGCAAAGTAACGACCGAGTACAGCAGGCCCTGCCAGCCAGCTGATAAACATCCCGGCAGCTTTTCAGATGGTTTAATTGGCAAACGGAGCCCGACTGTGCCCCCGAACACAGAAGGCAGCCGGCCGGAGCACTCCAAGAGCCTGACAGCTTCTGGAAAAGGTACGGGACAACTCCCCAATTAAACACCCTAATGGTGCACTTCCTTGTCATTTTAATCAATTATTCACATGCAGCTATAGGGAAGAAAAGCCACGTAACAAGCAAACGAAGGTCCTGCAGCAGTAGAGTGCCCCCATCCCACCTGGCCAGGTGAGGGGGGGTGAGATCAATAGGATAGATCTTCTTTGTATCGCTTACATTTCATCCACTGCAATTAATATCTCTGCTACCCTGCATCCTCTAGCCACTTGCTGTGGGGGGGGGAGTATTGTCCTTTTTCCCCATGAGTGGAACTGATTCATTTAGCAGGATCACTGCGAGGTTTTTAAAGTAAAGAAAATTGGGAGGGGTGCAGGGTAAGACACAAATAATAAATTCCCAGTGGTCTCGCTTTGTAAAACTGGAGATTCTAATGGGAACCATAAAGAAAAGGCTCACATGCCCCCCCCCCATAATATGTGTACTATATGATTATCCCTCAACATCCTCTACTGCATTCAGCCGGCCGCGAAACTACAGAGTCGGCAGTAAGGAGTTCCTGAAGGAGCTCTGAAGGAGACTCCATGCACGTGCACGTGACAACCAGCACGCGGTACTGACCATCTCATCTCACACCTGCCCCATGCCAATTTCTTTCCAGTATCCTGAGTGGTCTTTCCAGGCATCCATTACCTACGAGAGTTCAATTAGGGAGCTAAATTAATCTCGGGGGAGTGGATCGATCGGGAGGAAGGTGGCTCTAATGTCTGAGCAACGAGACTGCAGACGCTATCCCTTCATAACTGCGTCCATTAATGCTTCTCCATCATGCAAGACAACAGGCCAATTCAACATTGTCCATTTTACCCACAATTCCTAGTGAGAGAACGCCCATACCTCAGCATGAAGCTGTGCAGCTCTGGGTCTACCTGCTCCAGAATGGGCATCAGGTAATTCAGGATGTGTTTAGTGCTGTCCATGGTGGGGTCCATAAAGTCCCTGTGTACAAGGGGGCACACAGTTCTGTGACATCTGAGCTCCTGTGTCACAGAAATCAAGGGTCATAGGTCACGCCCACCAAACTCCACCCCCACCTGAGGTGGTGCTTGGACAGAGTCTCCACCATGGCTATAGACATCCTCTCTCCCACCACCAGCAGGAAGGTCACGACAATGTCATGGTAGCCTTGGTAGTAGTGCAGCTGGGGGTTCCTCCGCAGGACATCCAGGATGATATCTATGAGCTGCTCCTGGAGCACCTCCCTCTGCTCCACGCGCATCCCTGGGGAGACAAGCCAAGCTCCACCTCATCTTGTGACAGGCTGCACAGAGGCAGTTTCTACATCCAGCAATTCAGCATGGTTTTTAACATCATGTGACTGATCAAGACTAATCAATACCTGTGGGAAAGCGGCGCATAGACCTCCTGACATCCATGAGCACCTGGTTGTAATCCTTGTGGCTTTCACGGACATCTTTGGCTGTTAATGGAAAAAAAACGTCCTTCATTAACCAAATGCTGTAATAAATATATGGCAGCAGTCAGAAGTCTGGAAATACCTACTCAAAATCATTTGTTTGTCAACAAAATAATGATTCTAAGCACACTGTGAGGTTATGTAAGAAGTATTATCTTCTTAGCATGGAAAGACATAGAGTGCTGTGACAGGTGACCAGGTGGCTACATCAGGAAGCTGGATGAAAGAAGGCCAAGTCTACAATGCTGTCATCGAAGGAAAAGGGAGGTATTTTGAAGAACGTAATATCTGAGAAAAAATTGAGATGTTCTGCACTTCCCTTGGCCGTTGCAATATTTGATGTGTTAGTTCATTGCCTCCACGCCTTGTATTATAAGGGGAATAAGACACCTAAAATGAATAGAAACGCATTAAAGGCAGGCATGTCCAGAATTTATAACTAGGGGAACATGGTGGCATTGTGAGCAGCACTGTTGCCTTACGTCTGCAGACCTGGGTGCTTTTTTATATTCCCCCTGAGTCATGTGGGTTTCCTCTGGGTCCTCTCCCACAGTTCAGGGGCATGTAGCTAGGCTAACAAGTGTTTATAAATAGCCCATATGACCTACAATGGACTGGCATTCCATCCAGGGTGTACCATAGCCTTGGACCCTGCCTGGGACAAGCTCCAGGCCCCCCTCCCTGACCAGGAATACTGACCAGGATAAGCAGTTAGAAGATGGATGTATGGATGGATGGATATCTACATCTCAGGAAGTTTCTACATCACAAATCAGAGTGCAGTAGTCTTTAACCTACTTGGACGTTTGTCAAAGCTATAAAATATACATCACAAATGAGAGAATGCAAGCAAAAACACCTGCATTAACATCTGCCTTCTGGTGATAAAACCAGTACAGGAAGCACAGGGTTCATCAGGCCTGGCACTTGTCTCACCTGGCTTGGCCGGCAGGTTGTAGACATTGATACTGAGCAGCTTGGGCCAGACTTTCCTCCTGATCTCATCGGTAAGCAGCCCACCTTCACTAACAGCTGCCCTGCGCAGGCTCTCTATGTCGACGGGGTCGCTGTTCAGAGCCTGGTGGATCTGCACCAGCTTCTGCCTCTTCTGGGACTCACGCTCTGTACAAGACATTTTTTAATCAATATAATCAATAGTGAGTCAAAATCAATCAAAGTTTTCCATAAGCGTAAACAGATACAATAAAGAGATTAAGTAACGTCAGTGGTTTTAAGGTATAATATTCAGATAATATTAACAAGGAGTACTTGAATTATTTTAAATAAATGAATATGCCACGGAGTCTGATGTGAACGTGTCCTTCTTTCCATGTCACGTCCAGCGCTCCTCCCCCTTGGTCAGAGAGTGCCAAGCGTCACTTTTAAAGAGACAGTATGGAAAACCTTCAAAGTGTTTCACTAGCTATTGTTTTTTAATAACTGTGCGACATATTCTATTATAATGGCACACGGGAATTTATCGGGCGTATAAATCTACTGATGTTACAAAATTATGAATAAACAGTACCACAAAAACATCACACGTTGCAAGGCTCAGAAAGTCCGGTCGTAGGACAGGCAACTACGGTGTGAGTGCGCTGTGTAATTTATTAAACACATATCGATATAGTCCTTCATACATCCAGCCAAGGGCTTGCATCTCACCTTGTTTCTTTACCTTTCCATTTTCAGTCACGTAAGATCCAATACTATTTTGCTTCCTTCCCTTCCTCATTTCTTTCGAGAAATCTAAATTATAAATATACACATCGTGATGTCATTGTGTTCTACACTCTCAACTGGGTTAAAATACAAAAGGCAAACAAACAAGCAGAATACAAATTACTGCCTGCCTTCTGTCACATAGCCCTGATACCGAAACCCACCTTGACCATGGAAAGGAACTGACCCACTTCCCTTTCACCGATTGGCTGAAGAGAAGAAAACGTACGAGTAAGGCATCTGATTGGACAAGCTTCATGATTAGCCCGTCATTTGAAAGACGTTAAATGCGCAATGCATCATGGCTATTGTAGTTTTTTTTCTTCCGTCATCTGTAATAACGCATAATTGGTTGAATTTCTAGAAAGTATGAATTACTAAGTGTTTAGTAATGATTGATAATAGATAAATTGAATTCATTTAATTTCTCATTTACATTATATTATGTGAATCTGTGAATTCATTATCCCTGGGAGGGTTGTTAGTAAATCTTATTTTACGGAGTATTTATTTTATAACAGTGGTGATCTTAAAACTAGTTTCCTGGTTTGTGATTAATGGAAAAGGCTAGCAGTGACTCTGACGATTTTAAGTTTATTTTATCATACTGTTCGCTGAAAAACTACAAGTCCCATAGCCACTCGCTCACTGAGGGTCCTTTCCGTTCAAAGGTGCCAAGGATCGCTCCTCCTCGCTTCCTGAATCAGTGTGACAGTGCGGGTCAATAACAGGGCACCGTGATCATTTCACAGATGATAGCCGCTGTTGAAGTGAGCCTCAGTAAACTTAAGGGGAACGTTGCCATGCGTGGGCTTAATGCACCTTGAAGAGGAACATGGGAGATAACAATGATCGAGGCCAGAATACCCGCAAAAGAAGAACTACAATATCTGGGGCAGGGGTGGCAACTTTGAAACGAGGGCATGGGAACAAGTCCGGTGCGTGTGAAAGCATCGCCGCCAACCACAGCAATGCCAGTAAGGAGGACAAGGTGCGCGGATCGCCCACTACATCGCGGAAGGACAAGGGAAAGCATGAAGACTCAGGTGATAAGCTCAGGTAAGGGCTATAGCTGACCGTTTATGGCTGCTGATCCTTACCCTGCTGCATTTCTCTGTGCACTGTGCCTGTAGCCAGGATGGCAGCTCCCTCACACTCAACGTGGCATGTCTGACTAAACAGTTTGCAACCTTAACGCCCCCATTACGACCAGACATGTACAATCAACAGGACAATTCCGATAGTTTAGGGTCAATATCAGCTTTGAACTGATCCTTGGTCTTCAGCAACTCCAGTGTTTGCAAGGATTCATTCATCCATTCGTTTCAAGGCAGGTGCTGGGCAGTGGGCTCCTTTGCTTGGAGCAACAAGTGCCTTCTGACAGATGGTTGATGGCAATGTCTGCCGTGCCTGTAACGTGGCGCCTTTTTGGGTGAAATGTCAGCCAGCGCAGATGTTGGAGCGGTTTCCCAATATTCCCCAGATTCATTGCATTAGCCAGTTCTTGTCAGCTAATGTGATTGTCAACTTTGTGATGCTATTCTGCAATGCAGCTTAATGCAAGAGCCCAGACTGAGATTGAGTGTGGTTTGAGTACGATAGAGATACAGGCGATCTATATTTAAGCATAAAGAAACATCCCCTAAGTCTAGAAACCTAACTAGGCGGAAGCATGTCTGTAATTAGCTGCATTTCTGTACTTTTGCTCATTTTCTGGGAATTGCACTCTGAGCGCTACTTTTCCAAGAGTGGAAGTGAGCGTCAAATCGGGCACATTCAGGTTCAGTTGTCAATATTACTGTTGCGCCCGAAACCTCGTGTTTAATGAAAGCGGCGGCTCCTGGGAAGACGTAACTCATTCTGGGATGTGATACAAAGTGAGCAGGGCCGCGTAGGAAAGCCCTGGGTTATTGCTCACATGTGTCATGTTATGTCAGTCTGCCAGGCTGGGAAGTGTGGCAGTCCCCTGCGGGTTTGGCATTTTTTATGGGGGGTAGGCTCGTAAGGGAACGCTTATTGAGTGTGGCACCTTTAAGATAACACTGTGTGTCTTACAACAGCGCCAGTCAAACTCAACTAGAAGGATCAGATTTATGTACTCTGAGGAGTTTGCTTTTAGTACACTGGAAAAAATAAGCCAATACATTTATATATATATATATGCCTACTTGCCTATGCTATCCTGCCTTCTACTTCAGTTCCTGGCACTGATGCTTTGGGATGAGATCTTGTTCTGCCCGGTTCCTGCCAGAGAAAGGTGTGGCGTCTCCTTGAGTCCAGGTCTCACCTCAGGGTTTAATCTAGTAATTGGGGGAGTGTTTCCTTGCTACTGTCATTTCAGGCTAACTGAAAGTGAACTGGGTACATCAGGACAACATGCAGTGTTTTTTTACAGTGCTCTTTGTGAAAAGTCATATATGAATAAAATTGAATTGACATTATATAGTGCCACTTTCACTCTTTATAAATATTGTATTTTTTTCTGTTTTAGTTTAATTTTTTTGGTTCTGTCTCCCAGTTGCCACCGGGTTCAGGAGTCCCTGCTCAGCTCGGCCAGTGGCTACAGCAACTATCGGGGCATCCTGAACTGGTGCGTCGTCATGCTGGTGAGTAGCGGGTCGGACACTGCCAGGCCTCAACCCCACAACATACTGGTCGTCTCTGAGAACCCGATTGTCATCAGTTCAGATCCCAAAGGCATCACATTTTAGCTTTATATGGGAACAGCCGAGGAAATCTTTTCAAAGCTTTCAGATATCTCTCAGCGTCTGTGCCGTTCCCATGCACCCTGGTGACGTATCACAACAGAAGCTGAAGACCACCTGTCCCACTGAAGTTCTCTGCCAGTTTTCCCTTCACCTTCTCAGTTCAGTACAGCTTAATGCATTATTGTAACTTCAGTCATTTTTGTGTTTGTGTTCCTCAAACTTTAAATGCTGTTCTCTGGACAAGAAATGCAACCCCTTACCCGCAGACACCACCTATAAAATGAAGTGCTGGTTATGACACTTTGTAACTTAATGGTTGCTTATGTTATTTTATATTCATAATATACATAAATATATATAAAATAAACAGATTTAACATCTCTCTGATAATGGAAGCTGACAGGTGACGTTTTTATGATAAGAAGGTTGTAGTTCTCTGTTTATGAGGCATGTTTGACAGCTTTCATTATAAAATATTTATGTGGGCTGGAAATGCACCCCTAAGGCCTGCGTTCGCTCTGCCTGTCAGTGAGCCGCTGAACCTGGAGGAATATTGGTTTTGTGTGGACATGTGGGGTACAGCAGCCTGTTGATCTCTATGAAATGGCAGCAGTGAGGTTGCAGGCATGAGGAAATCGCGATAAGGACACGGCTCAGCAGATAGCTAGCTGGTAATAACACGCTGGGTGCCTGTCATCCTTTGTGGAGCTCCTGTGATTTATAGCGGCAATGGGCTTGAGAGGAATTTGACCAGAAGCCAAGGCAAGGTGAGGTCACAAGTCCTCCTGGTATAAAATGGGTGCCTGGAGTGGCTCGGAAACTTCCGGAACCATCTTGGATCAGAGGCGAGCAGGTAGTGTACGGGGAGATGCCTTCAGGCCATACTAGCTGAAAAGAAAGTGGCCGAGGGTTTGACTGAAGGTTCGGGCGTGGAGCATATAACCGTCATTCATAACCCCCCCCAAAGAGTTTCCAACAGGGCTGACAGAACAGTGCAGCTGGATACCACAAGTTTATAGCATGCAGAACATGTGCAAACTACAAATGGAACACTTTCAGAATAACGCAGCCACTTGCTCAGCCTCTCATCAAAGATCTTTGGTGGGTAGGTACCATGACGCAGGTTTGTGCGGGTTTATGCGGGTTTCTGGGGCTGAGGCAGCATTAATGCGGATTGGGACAGCCCTCTCCTGGATGGAACTTTGCTCTATTTTAATCGCTGTTGCTGTCCCAAGGCAGCAGAGCAGCGGGGCACCGTTAATGGGGACACCATCTTCTGTCTGCTGCGGGTTTCGTTTTTTGCCCCCCTGTTCATTTACCGAATCCATGAACCATGGGTCCTACCCAAGCACAGCCGTGGACAGTAATACTGAAAATGACTCCATGGTTCTTGAAAGGTTTGCTGAGATTATTTTTTTTTTATTGACGTGGTTTCAGCTTACTCTGCCGGCTCGTAATTTCAAACCTGACCTGCAGGGTAGCGTCTTTAGTCGGTCGTTGGCTCCCGTCAGGACGCTGTACGGGGCTGCTTTGTATCAGTCTCGCCTTTTGGGGGGGGGGTGGAGTGACAGGAGTGCGCCACACCTCGCTGTGAAGGGTAGCCAGAGCAGCCTCTCTGTTTCGGGAGACGTGGAACTGGTGTGAGTCACACAGCTGACCTCGCCCCTTTGACGTGGCATTCCCTCGTGCTTGGCAGACTGCCTTCCCCCATCGCTGAAGTCCCGTCCATCACAGGCCCAGTGACTAAAAGCAGCTGTTGCCACAGGAACCAGGCCCCATCTCTTAAGCTATTAACACGTCTTATAGTTTTAAACACAGTTGCATAAATACATTGTGTATGTATTTTTTACAAAAAATATTTAATAAGTACTTATATCTGGGTTACCAGAACAGTCACCCTCTTGGGACTGGATGTTGTAGCCATTCTGTTGTGATTTCTACTCATTAACCATGATGCCACCTGCTGGTTTTTCTGTGAATGGCAAGTAAATTCTGGTCCAAAAACGTCTTGTTTCTTTACGTTTTGTTTTTCTCTGTCAATTGCACCTCCTTCTGGATCTTCATAAGAACAATTTGCAAGCTTATAGTAAAAGAAAATTTGGCCAATCAGGTTGCTTGTTGCTGGGGAGGCAGCCGCTCAATGCGGGGGTGTAATTTCAGCAGTCTGCGGGATCCGGCACGTGGCGGTCCGTTATGGGCGCGGCATGCGGCAGTGCCAGAGGAGAAAGATGGACTTAAGCTGTCCGCCTCTGCAGCTGCCTTCTGGAAACTTCTTAACTCTGCCTGACATTGTTTTTTTTTCCCCTTTACTGTACCCTTTATCACTGGGTTGGGAATCTGTGAGCAAAGCATTATGCATTCCCCCCCTCTGATTAACAGCATTTGAAACTGAATCATCACCGTGACCACTGATTCTATAGCGATATTCACAGCTGTTCTGAAGGCACTGGATCACATCTACCGCATTGCGTGTGGCACGGCACACGGAAATTACCGGCTGCAATCACCGTGATCATGAAACCTATCACGTGACGTCTAAGAATAAACACCCCACGGCAGCTGGTCCCTGTGAACATGAGCGCGGTCTGCGGCGTTGCGAGCTGCGGCATTGCGAGCTGCGGCATTGCGAGCTGCGGCGTTGCGGTGTGCGGCATTGCCGGCCTCATTTTCAGAGCTATTGGGAATGATTCCCCTCCCATAAGTTTAATTCTCAGTGAACTTTCCCCATGTTCAAACTTATTTTATCTCCTTAGGAGCAGGAAATACACATGAGGAAGATGTGAAGAGAAGAGAGAGGGGCGGTCATAAAAAGCTGGCCTAATTTTCCTCATTATTTACATATATAGTGTAATTTTGGCCGGAATCCATAAAGGGGCGTGGCCAGCACCTCTTACAGGGGATTCCCTCATTGGCTGCCATTCCCAGGGGGACAGCTTAAGGAACAGCAGCTGTTTGTTAATTCCTGACAGCTAAAATGAAAAGAGGCTTGTTAAGTGCACTGGTACCCTAAAGCTTTAAAGGAGAAGTTCAGGTTAAGCACCTTCCCCAAGTATAACAGAAGGGTCATGGAATCTGTGACTGACTGCGCATTACTGTCAGTGGTGTTTCTGAATCAGGACGGCGATGACTTGGACTTGAGCCACTCTTATGTTTTGCATCAGACGCACAGGTACATACATATGAGCACACAAAACCAAAGCAGGATGCCAGTCTCTGTTCCAGTGACATTTACATTTAATTTTTCCTCCCCAGTATTTTTTCAGGGCACATCCCCAGCTCAGGAAGTCAGTACTGACTTGTATTTATTATTATTATTATTTTTAATATTTTTCCCCCACTCCTTTACATTGAGATAGCACAATGTCACACCACCAGAAGATTCTCTTCAGCGGCAAAATCGGACAAATGGGGAGCGGCGATTGTTGCCAAGGTTACCGCATCGTCAGCCACTTTAGTGACGGTCCCTTGTGCCTTGGGGGAAGATCTCCCTGAGATTGAGCAGCTGAAGTTTCCTCTCTGATTCTGAGATTAAAGGCAGAGCCCCCCTTCCCCCTCCCCACATCTCTCACACACACACACACACACATACGCCTTTGCCCCACTTATGAAGTGCCTTCTACATTGTAATAAGTGAGGCCCATAAAGGTCCTCTATTGGTCTTTGTTTGAAGAGCAGGGGATTAGTCCTACACTGGCAAATAGGGAAGCAAAAGTGACACTTCTTCAGAGAGTGGCAGTGTCACCTGTTGTAAAAATATGTGACCACTAGGGGGCCCTTCCAGACCATCTGCAGTTCGCTCTGCTCACATTTGCCTCTGACTGTTGTCCTGCTGCTGACACTTTATACACCTGCACGTTTGAGCCCAGCCCCCCTGCCTTCACTGGCAGGAAGTCTTCCTGGTGGCAGCCCCCCCTGAAAACCTCTTCCCTGTGTTCCAGATTCTAAGCAACGCCCGGCTCTTTCTGGAGAACCTCATTAAGTAAGTACAGCCATCGCGTCTTTCATGGCCCGGTCTGGTGGCACACTTAGGTCACATGACACCCGGATCCTCAGCTAGGTCACCCCAGGCACTCCAGGAATGGCATTTCGCTCATACCGTTATGTGGAAAACTCCGGAAGGATCCAGCACGTTCCGAGACCGGGTCCTGTATCTCGGCGCAGATAGAGCTGTCGCCGCCTGACAGCTGGAGATGCATGCTGAGCGGGGAAGTGTGGTGCACAGGAGACGCGGGACAGGAGTGCGGCGTCTGCCAGCTGCTTCTGCGCTGTCTGCCTCACCTGCGTCAGCTTCTGTTTTAAACACCCTGCAGCTGTCAGGGAGGGTGTGGGGGGGGCGTGGAGGCTGTTCATTTTATA
>JAODKE010000051.1:9727724-9746949 GCA_026779605.1 Mormyrus hasselquistii
TCTTTCTTTTTTTTTTTTTGTGGGGGGGGGGGGGGGGGTGCAATAGCATGGGGAACTTGTCAAAGATGTTTCCCATCAAAGGCCACTCTTCTCCGGTGTGCTGCTTGAAATCCCCTGTTGATTTTCAGCATTGATGTAAAAGGTCAGGCAAGCATGTGCATTTAGAGAAACATGGCTGGGGAGCTGGAGATTCGTACCTGGGTGGGGCCACAGGCCTAGTGATGGGGGGATGCTCAAATATCGATTAGTCATGCCTGTACCCATAATATATCCCCTTTTCTTGCAGTGGGTGGGGTCTTTGTGCTCGCCGTCTACACCATCATCTTCCTCAAGCTCTACTCCTACAAGGACGTCAACAGGTGGTGTCGAGAGATCAACCACGCCAAAGCACGGTCCCTCTCCCGCTCTCATTCCTGTGAGTAGCCCTTAGCGCTTAGCCTTTAGCGCACATGTGGCCGTACCCCCGAGGCCTATCACCCAACAGGAGCCTCACGGTCTTTAGGTGTTATAACGCATTGCTGTGTGTAGGGCTTCGTCCGTGGGACCTTCCTACTCCCAGGAGCCCTTGAAAAGAGCTGTTAATCCTTTTAGCCTGGTTTGCATTGGAAGCATAATGACTTCTAGGGTTTTAATGCTCAGAATGATGGATGGAATGAGCTTTGCCTAATTTCTTTATAAATAGCTCATTTGATCCTCTGTCATTTTGATGTCTGTAAAGAGCTGCGTGTTTTTGCTTGCATAAGTAATTTTTTTGCCGGACACACAAACACCAAACTCGCATCGTAGAGCAAAGGCATTGGAGACAAATGCTGATTGTGCTGCCCTCTGCTGGCCAAAATGGAAACCTGTCATTCAGCAAGTTTCCTTGAGTCTGAAGGAACTGATTCACTTACAGGCCCGTCGGTGCACCGCGCTAATGGGACGGCAACACACGCACAAGTTTCGTACCCAGGGAATCTCACGTACCGGGGTAAGTGTGCATCCCTGACCCCTGCACATGCCACAGAGCCCTGCTGAGTTGCATTGAGCTCTCGTCTCATGCTCCCATCAGATATGTACTACTTCATGTTCGCCCCGACCCTCTGCTATGAGCTCAACTTCCCACGGTCTCCAAGGATACGCAAACGTTTCCTGCTCAGAAGGCTTTTCGAGATGGTGAGCCTTATGGGAGATTCTGTGACGCATGTGACATCACGCCATGCTTGTGCCACTAAGGATGTGACTCTGGCTTGTTCTTTCAGGTTTTCCTCATGCAGCTGCTGGTGGGATTGATCCAGCAGGTATGTCTGACCACAATTTGATTCCCCAATGATAATTATTACTCATACTATATTTCAGAAAAAAATAACTTTTGCATGAATCTGTTATATCTTATGAGCCATGATTTAACCTTAAGTTTTCAAAATATCACTAATGTTTTCAGTCTAAATTATAATAAATATGCTATATTTATTGTTGCTTTGCAGTGGATGGTGCCAACCATTCAGAACTCCATGAAGCCATTTCAGGTAGACGCACTGGGACTGCTCTGCCCTGTTTTGACTTTGGGGTCTATGTAACCAGCTCTGTGTTTGTGTCTAAATTCTGCCACCGTGTCCCTACCTTTGCAGGATATGGACTTTTCCAGAATAGTTGAACGCCTGCTGAAACTCGCGGTAAGAGCAAACAAACACAGATAAAACATACTTTGTATCCAAATTAGTTTGAAGTAATTTTGGGGCATGAGTCATAGCTAAATTAATGCAGAGGAATGCGACAATGTGTATTTGTGTCATCAACACAATCATGCTGGATGCTTTCTTATATAGTAAATATATTATAGACGCTCCTCTACTTAAGAATGAGAGACGTTCGGAACAGCCGTTCGTAACTTGAAATGTTCGTAAGTTGTTATTCAACATCATTTTAAGGGTATACACAAGTAGGCCTGCCGCGATAAACGATAAATCAATTAATTGCACGATAATTAAAACGAGGTTGATGATTTTTCCGGCCACGATAATTTTTATTTGCATGTTTGTTTGTTTTCCTCGTATCTCTCTCTACCAAATGGGAGTATCGGGTCTTTTTAGCGAACCGGCTCATTTGGCTCAGCTCACCAAGAAGAGCCAGTTCTTTCGGCTCCTAAATGGCTCTTTTTAAAAAACCCGCCCCTCTCGCTTAACCTGATGCTGATTAGTGTGACCTGATTTGACCTTATAAAAAATAAGACGCCGCCTTGCGGGCCGGCTTTTTCAGAAGACAACGTGTTCCGGCCAATGTCGTCCTTAATGTTGAGGTAGCTCAAAAACCCAGACAATTCTATAAATATTAGCAAAACGGCTCTTGAACAGGAGTTCATCGTTCACTAAAAAGAGTCGGCTCAAAGAACCGTCTCCTTCGCGAACGACACATCACTAGTAATGAGGCGTGAACTCTTATGTCAGTGGGGTCTTTGCACGTCAGCTTCCGCGTTCATGGAAATGCGGCTCGCTCATTTCCGGTCTGTGAAAATGGCATTGGTTTATACATGCCGTTTACAGGACTTGCCCAAACTTATGATCAACGACGTATATCTCTTTTGTAAATCCTTCTCCAAAGTATTAGAGAATGGCTTTAAGATGTTTGCCTTGTCTTACATCCATGGATATGAAGAGGAATCTTATTTGTTCAACTCTGTGGCTGGTGTTAGCTATAGCTTATGCTAATAGCCGTTACTCCCGGACAGTGATATGCATGTGGCAGTGAAGGAACTATGAACATCTCCAATCATTCTAGCGGAGAATGTTTAACTTGGTATGTTCTATATGTGCTTAAATGCACGTTGCGTTAATTTGTGTTTGCTATTCTTAGTGTCAAAGGTTGCTGCTTCAGCTCTATGAAGAAGCACGACAAACATCATAGTGTAAAAGTATGGCAGCACTGGTAGTTTGTCAGAGTTCTAATTAAAGCTGTTCAATTTTCAGATTTGTGTTATATAGACTCATCAAAGCTTATGATAAACCGCCATAAAACGAGCCACTGAGATGCTGCAGCGAACACTTTCAGACAATGTTGTGAAAATGTGCTGTATAAATAAAATTTAATATTTAGGTACAGCATTATACTGTATCGTATAGCGTATTTTAGTTATACACAGTTCCGCAATTTAATTTGCACAGTACTGTAATTTGAAAAGGTTGTACTATATTTTGCAATCAAAATTAGTGACACTGTCCTTTTTATTACCAATTATTCATGTAGAAAATATACACGTGTCAGACTGAGACATGTAGAAGAAAAAATTGGTTATAATGATCATCCGATTCTAATTATCAATTTTGCACAGGCAGACATGTTCACTATAAGCGGTAAAGTAATATGTGGCAATAAATTATATAAATGTGAGTATAAATATGTGGGATTTGCTGAATTTCGCAGAGGTATGTGTGGAAACTTAAGACTTGATTGTATTTTGAAGACGTGGTGCACTTAGGAAATTATTATTATTGTTTTTTTAGCTTCTGAAACACAAGTTTATTCTTTGTGAGCTGTATTTCATACTGGCGGATATGACGTCACTGCTCTATGTGCACAATATTATTATATGACAATATTATCGTTTATCGCAATAATTCCTAGGACAATATATCACCCAGCAAAATTTGTTATCGTGACAGGCCTATACACAAGTAGAAAGAACTAGGATGCTGGGAGTAGGCACGCTATGCTGCTGTGCGGCGGGAGTAGCGGCCATCAGTCGGACTAGGCAGAATTGGCACGCAGAAAAAAAATGGATGTTGCAGATAGGAAACGGGAGCCCAATGAACACAATTTGGACTCAAGTCCTCTTCGTTCGTTTGTCTGGAAGTTCATAAGTTGCAAGTTCGTAAGTAAAGGAGCTTCTGTATGTATTTAAGTGAATTCATGTGCCTGATGCAGAGGTGGCAATTTCAGGTCCAGAAAGTAAAAATCCAGACCATGGTTTACTTTCAACCAACCAGTTGAGTACCCTGTGACTATGACTCTTTATGTTCAACTCGAAATTGACCTGAAATTGCCACCTCTGGCCGGATGTCTTGTGTTACCAATACTGCTTGTTGGCAGTATTGGTAATATGACAGTTCCAGTTGGTCATGTTGACAGTATTGGTAGAAACTGATTTATCTCATAGGACACTTTGACAGTATGGGTAGGGCCTGACTTATCCCATTGGCTGTGTTGACAACATGGTTAGGCTGTGTTGACAGTATTCGTAGACTTTGACTGCTCCCATTAGCTGTGTTGACAGTATGGGTAGGCTTTGACTTTTCCTATTGGTTGTTTTGCCAGCGTGGTTAGGCTCTTACTGTTCCCATTGGCTAAGTTAACAGTATGGGTAGACTTTGACTGCTCCCATTGGCTGTGTTGACAGTATGGGTAGGCTCTGATGTTACTTGTAAGCACAGAAACCTCCTGCTGGCCTCGCTTCTGCTCCAAACCAGTGTGAAGACACAAGGTTTCCTTTTCTCTATCTACCTAACAGGTGCCAAATCACTTCATTTGGTTGATCTTTTTCTACTGGTTTTTCCACTCGTCCATGAACTTTGTAGCTGAGCTCATGCAGTTTGGGGACAGGGAGTTTTACAGAGACTGGTGGTAAGTGGATCTCCTTCACTTTCCTTCACCCTTCCTGCCACACACCGTCCCTGACTCTTCTCACAGTCACCGATCTTCGGTATTTATCCCCCCTCCCCCCATGTGCTGAAACTGTGTGATTTTTCTGCTAGAAATGTGTGTATTTTGCTTTCTTTGTGTGAATTAATTCGTGAAAAATGCTAACAAAAAAAAAGTAAAAAAAAACAATTTCTCATGGAATTAAATCTCATATTAAAATTACCACATTGAACAGTCAAATGTCCTTGCCTAAAACACCAGCCTGAATGTGTGTGTGTGTGTGTGTGTGTGCGCGTGCATGTGTGCATTCTTGTGTGTGTCCATGTATAGACTTTATGCTTGAGATTTTGTGGATATATGCCCTAATTGACTTAAATAAACCTCCATTCCCTTTTGCAAATGAAGATCTGGAGATGATGGGCCTCTGGTTCATTTCTGTCACCTTTTTGGCTTATGGAACTGGGATTCTTCCAGAGTATTAAACAGGCAGAGAATACAAAATTACTGAATGGGGATTATATGGGGGGGGGGGGTGACTGACCTGGCTCTCAGTGACCAAGAGCATGAGCAGCATGTCATAGTGAAGCAGTGGATCCAGGGCGGTGTGGCCTTGCTGATCACAGAGTGAGGCGCATTTTTCACAGCATGGTAGTAACATCCACTGCAGGTTTGGTTTCATGCACAGTGCCAGGGGCGCCGGGAGTACAGGAAAATTATGATTTGCTTTCAGAAACAGTGCGCTTTATTGCAAAACAGCCCGGAACACTCCCCCCGCCCCGTCATCGTGGCTTATTAGCGTGGAACAGATAAATGCCAGAGCCATTTAAAATGTCCTCTGTGCGTGATTCGATATGCTCAGCGGGACGCTGAGGGCCACCGCAGTGAAAGGGGGTCCCCCCACGCACACCGCCCCGCCTGGAGAGGAATGGGAAGCACACGGCCGCTTCCACGAGTCCCCAGGAGATTATCTGCCTGCTAAATCCCTTCACGGTGGCTCCCCTGTCTCCTGTTTGTCCCTGCTAGACTGACGCCCAGAGGATGTTAGTTCAGCTTAAAAGCAGTTGCTGTGTGTCTGCAGTCGCAGAGATAAGGGGACTCCTTTAAGGAGGCGTGCCAGTAATCTAAGCTGAGCGTGTTCCTGTGTGTGTTCGTGTGTCGCTGGAAATTTGTCCCCCCCACTCTTCGGCCTGTTATATGTAGCACAGGCACTGTCTCCCCTGAGTGAGACGACCCCCCCTAAACGTCGATGGCTTCCCCACGGGTTCTAAACAGGTGACCTGTTTTTGCAGGAACTCTGAGACGGTCACATACTTCTGGGCAAACTGGAACATTCCGGTACACAAGTGGTGTCTCCGGTAAGCAGCCGTGTGCTGGATTTGAACAAATGATGCATTTAACAAAATAAAACATTCCAGTTCATCCACTTGTATCCAGTATTGTCATTGAATTATGCAAAGTAAGGGTCATGAAAACAACAACATGTATATAATATGCATGAAGGACATGGATCCCATAATTCTTCCCATTCTCTTCCTCATACCATATATATACCATCCTTAAAGATCTAGCTTTTTCACATCCACCTATTAATTTTTTAAAGAACTGCACCATATTCCACCCATGTTTAGCCCCAGACTTTTAATTTGAAATGTGTGTTCCCCCTCCCAAAAAGGCACTTTTACAAGCCTATGCTAAGGAAAGGAGTGCAAAAGTGGGTCGCCCAAACTGCAGTCTTCCTAGTTTCGGCCTTCTTTCATGAGGTGAGTCTGTGGGGGGAAGGGACGTTCCCAGGCCACGCCCACATTGCTTTTTAAACGCATATTGCTGGCACAGGAGCACAGCCAGACCATATTACTGAAGCAGCTGGTTGCCAGATCACGGTAGTCATGGCTACCTCGAGGTTGGTACCTCACCGGCACTAGCGTGCACAGAGGACATGCAGCATCTAGGGTTTGCCCACAAACCTGAGAGGTGGGGGGGGGCAGGGAGGAGAGGGGGACTTATAATAGACGCTAAGCCCCTGGGAGAAGCATGTGCAAGTAGATGCAGGAGAAAAGCCTGTGGGGGGGTGGGTGGATGGGGCGCAGCCTGCTTTCTTATCACACAGTTAATGGGTAACGAGTGCAGTACATGGGAGATGACCTGCGGTGTGCTCTGCTGTGTTCCCAGTACCTGGTGAGCGTTCCCCTGAAGATGTTCCGCCTGTGGGCTTTCATGGGCATGATGGCGCAGGTCAGTAAAGTCGTCACCAAGTTTTCCATATCTCATGATTCTGCTACATAAATGTTCTGGGTTGGGGGGGTTTAGATCCATATACTCATCCAGAGGGGCAGTGTGCCGCTCTGTAGCTTAGAACAGGGGATCAGAAGGTTGCCGGTTCAGATCCTGCAGCTGTCAGAATGATGGCACTTTTGGGTCTCAGAGCATGGCCCTTAACCCCCCAGCTCCAGGGCGCCGCACGCTGGCTGACCCTGTGCTGTAACCACCATTTGCGCTCTCACCTGTATATCTACCTGTGTGTCTCATGTGAAGCAAGATGGGATAAGTGAAAAAATAATTTCCTTACTGGGGTGGATAAAAGATAACTGTTATTCTAAATTTAGGTGTATCTTTTGTTTTGTTAAATTCTGGGGGGAAAAGCCTCATCTGACTTTCCTGATTCAGATTCCCCTAGCCTGGTTCGTGGGCCGATTTCTTCGAGGAAACTACGGCAACGCGGCGGTGTGGATCTCGCTGATCATTGGCCAGCCCATCGCCGTGCTCATGTACGTTCATGACTATTACGTATTGCACTTCCAGGAGTCGCCAGTAGAGGGGGCAGACTGAGGCTGTTTTTCTATATTAACTACCAGTATAAATCTATTTTATTTTTGAGAACGTTGTATGTAAGTGTTATATAGATAAAGAGCATTTTGTGGCTAATGAATGGGGGATTAGGGTTAAGTTCCTTGCCCTCGGTTGAACCACCCCAAACTTGCACTCGACGGTTTGAGCTCCATAACACGTGCCATCATGCACCAACGCAGCTACATCGGAGATAATTTTTTTTTTTAATTGCGTTTCTATTATTTACTTGAAATTTGTTTTTTTTTTTTTTTGCACATACTGATATAGGATACTGGATCCACTCTTTTCCATTATTCTGTTATTTTAAAATTTTTCATTGTGGCACTATTAATTGTCTCTTTTTGCGATTGCAGACTCGTTTAATGCCATAGATAATGTTAATGGTATACACTAAAGACTACGGTTGATTATTTTTATTTACATAAATTTAATCGCAGTGCACTTTTATGCAAGCTTGGGTTTGCGGAACTTTGCGGCGTGGGTTCGCACGTTTTAACTACCCGTGGGGTAAGTCGTGTATAATTAAAGTGATTTTGCCTGATAGATGTTGGGGAATTAAATTTGTATTTGATTAAATTCCTTTCCTGGAGCTGTTCGCGTTTCAGCGATTTTAAAGCACTCGCTAACTGACCAGACTATGGCCGTTTAAAAGAACAGTTTCCTTTTTTCCGTGCCATTGCAAAACGTTTTTATTGCATCTGTTTGTATATATCTCCTTAAGTAAAGAATTATAAAAATGCATATTAATGTAACTGGAATTCTATTTTTTAATAAGCGATCCGAATTAATAAACACCTGTAACGGATATTTCTCTGCCTACATATGCTGGAAATGTGAACCTTTTCTGAGCCGTACAGTTAGGCTGTATTTTTGTCAAAGTTCTGCTCATTTCCTGTGATTGAAAAACCATCTAGGTTTTTTTTTCATTTGTTTTGAATACATTTTAATAAGAGCTGTAATTAGGCTCTTACTGGCTTTAAACTTAACCAAATAACACATTTTGAAAATCAGTTATTTTAGAAACAATTACTTTACGACACATTCATGAGGGTGACGTTGCTGTAATTTTGTTGGAATTGAACGCAACTTTTGCATTTAGCTGTAAGAACGTGCCATACTTCACATATCTGTACAGTATATATATATTGGTTAGTATAAGTTTTGCGGCTGTATTTTTGGTCCAAGTTGGAACATAGCATTGGAATCTGCGTTTGCAGACCTTGATGTCCTGTCCGCCTTAATTTTGCATACAAGTTTGAAAACATAATAATCCGTCCACGTACAAATGATGATGGTTTTTGTTTAGAGTTAAGACATGGGTTTTCGGTGTATTTTCAAAAATGAGTCTCAACAGATTCTTTTAAATATCAGGGCCAACCTGGTATTGTGAAACTAGCCAATTTTTAAAGAGATGTTTGTACTTGTTCTTTTCTTGCCGCAAAACCTCAATGTTTGCGGCTCCCAGTTTGGTAGCTACTATACTTGTGAAATAAAATCCTGCCTGTGGAATCTGACTACTGTAAATGCTAATTTGTTTTCATTATAACTGTAAATATATGAAATTACACATTAATATTCCTGGCACATTGTCCCCCTGCCAAATCTGCTCTAAATGTCAAAATAAATGTACACAGTAACTACCTACAATCTATAAACAGTTTATTGAAAATACATTAAACAAGATCATACATTAATAAGGGAAAACAATGACATGGTTCAGGAATAATTACACGAAAACAATTGATCTTTGTCATCAAAGGTCTCAACGTTGTGCAGAAGGACAAACTGAAGATCAAAATTAACATTGGGGGGGCCTGGCCTTGGCTACTGCTGCAAAAAAAAAAAAAGTTTCTGTGAGTCGGGGAACATTCAACATTTTACATATATTCTGAGCAGAAAATATACATATTCATTATTAAACAGCTGTTCTGATCTGCCCAATATATCATATCATATTGATAGTATAATAATAATAGATACTTTATTGATCCCCATGGGGAAATTCTCTTTACACCTCCTCCAACTTGCTCTCTGTAGGTGACAGTAAGCTGGCCACGAAGGGCAGCCACCCATAACAGTGGGAGCTGGGGGTTAAGGGCCTCACTCAAGGGCCCACAGAGGTCCCAAGGCCGGACTCAAACCAGTGACCTTCTGATCACTAACACAGACAACTTAGTCCACTGAGCCACACACTGCCCTAAATATGAAGTAACTGCAGAATCCAGTTCACATCCTTATCTGTGTTTGACAATGACTGATCACTATTAAAATTATATTTCATTCATGTACATATTTCTGCCCTGTACACAAGCTACTCACCTTTGCCTTGTTCTGAACCGGCAAGTATAGTTTAAATTCTGCCGGAAGCTCATCTTCCGAATACAGTCTGTCAGAGAAGTATACTCTTCGGATGCGGCAGTTTGCATGGATCTGGAATAGCGCAATAGGTACTTAACGTTAATGTTCTTACAAATGCTGGCAAATAGTTCCAGTTTAAATGGCAGTGGATACCCAATACCAGTGTCTTCCAGCAGGGGGACACCCCCCCATCTCCACCAGCTCACCTGCACCCGGAGCGTCTCGATGTAGTTGGTGCCATAGGCCCGCCGCGTGAAATCGGAGAGGTTGAACTGGATCTGGTTCCAGCCGTCGTCCAGTCGCATGGGCATGGTGCAGATGAAGGGCTTCACACGCGTGGTGCTCTGGTAGTTGCTCGCCCGAAACCGTCGCCTAACGTTCTTATCATCCAGCACCTGGAACAGGGAAGTTAATCGTGAAGAGTGTAGCTTAAAAAACGGGCCTTTACCTAAAAATGCCCAGATTCTGCCAATTCCACCTGCCATTAAGCAATATCACGACCCTTGGGAGTCACAGGAGTCCTTTGTCTAGACCTTGTCTCTTCATAAAGAAGCTGGCTATTATGTAAAACAACGGTACCAAAATTATAATGTATATTACTAAAATATTGAATAAGATTATATATTACATAGGTTAATGATGACAGTTATTGCCTTACCTGAACTTCAAAGGTGAAATATTTTTTTAAATTTTTGATGATCATAACCAAGAATGGGAGTTTAATTCCAAGGGTCTTCTTTGGGTCTGCTGGACAGGTGATGTATGTGGTACTGTTCAATAAAAAAACAAAGAATTTTACTTAAATGTGTCAATTGATTTCATGGAATACTAATAAATTAAATAAAATCCATACCTAACATTGGTCCCCTCCACTTCCAGTACTAGAGACTGAATGTCGTTGTCGGTTATCCGCTTGATATGACCGTTTCTCACCTGTTAATATTACGTCACACATTTTAAAAAAGCTAGCCTAAAGCTGCTGATCCGCCCATTCAGGATGGGGGGTTGTATGCAGTACAGAACCAAAGAGTGGGGTCCATTACAGGGTACAAACATGCGCACACTCATATACACAATTACAGAATTCGGGTAATATTAGATAAGCTACTTAATTGCATGTCTCTGGATTGCGGGGTAGGAAAGCCGCGCGAACCGGGAGGACATGCAAACTCCATACATACACAGAATGGAAATGAGATTCAAACCCAATGTTGTAAGGCAATATTGCTACCAACCATGCCATTCAGTATATAACAACGAGTACGACAAACTGATAATATGCTGCAAAATATTCATACAAATATCAGATTTCTATATACAGACGACGATTTCATACGCGCGGTTGAACAACACAGCTAGCTAAACAACTTAAGCTAATGCTGTCCCCTGGCTCGAAAGAGCACTCGTACAGCTGCATAATTAAGCTTCATGGCGTATAAAACACAATCTTTTATAAACCTTAAACGGCTTCAAATACGCCTGGAATGGCACCCAAGATGTCGCTATATGAAAGCCAACAGTACAATACAATGTAAGTTAAGCTACCTTTTTGTCCCATATCTGGAGGGGTTTGCTTCCGATGCTGTAGAGAATGGACAGGAATCCACTCTGAAATGTGTTTTTAAACATTTTCCTCTTTGTTGAACTCCCGCAGGCACGCGTGTCGCCTCCCTTGCGCTGGTTCTGTTGACGTTCCGCCCCGCAGCGGTTCCCGGTGCTATCGGCTCCGTGAGGAATCAAAACTTCAACAAACCGTTCCGCTTCTCTGAAATAAATTGCAGAATTAAATTGACTAAAATCGTGAAAAATAACTAGTAAAAATATGAATTCAATACTTTTTAATACTACATCCAGATGCATGAGAGACCTCTGTTTTTTTGGTTCCAAGGTAAATAAAGGCTAGAGGAAAATCTCCCCCTTGAAGACTACCGTTAATTTCCATAAGATTAGGAAATAATATAAATAAAACTTTTCTGTAAATTAGAGAAAATAACCGGTCAAGTACTTTTAGAGTGCTATATACCAGAGAGATTGAGCAGCATGTGCAATGGGTCTTCGTATTATATTTTCCAGTTGCTATGAAACACAGCCGGGCCCTTTACCACGTCGGACTTTTCAGTGTTGACATCTCGGTTACTAAGGCAACAGACACTCAGCCAGATATTATAACTGTTCAAAAAGGGTGGTGTACAACATGGATAACATGGAAAATAAAAACACTGTTATGCTTTTCTGGGATGGTCCAATGCATAAAAAACTAAAATAAAAGTATAATATGGTACAAAGGCCTATTCGTTACATAGTTTTAAACAAACATTCAACACACTGCCACTCCAGCTGATATATCACTTAATGTTATTATTTTATAGAACACATAACAGAAAACATGGATATACGAACTGTAGTATTGTATCTTCTTCATTTTACTAAGGGTATTTTTAATATTTAAACGTCTGGAAATGTGTTTTTATAGTGTTTTATTGTTAACTACCTTTATTAAGTACGAAAACACATGGGCTTCTCAGTTTAGATGTAATAATCGTGTTTCTTTAAATCCCACAATATAAAGCTGTGTTTGTGTGGAACTGTAGAACTGTAGTTCTAGCACTTCACAGGAGTACAGCGCACTTCTCAAAATTAATCAATCTGTACTATAAGTCGGCTGTTTAACCAAGCAAGGTAAACAAAGGGGGTCCTTACCAAAAGAGACCAGGTGAAATTGAAGAAGGCAGCTCTGGGTTTGGGGGGGGGGGGGGTTGCTACTGTCATATGGGATAATTGGGCATAGTACAAAACAGTACCTATCAGTCATGGTAGTAAAAACACGTATCAGGGATGGTTCTTCTCAACATGTATCTGCTTGAAGGAAAAGTATATAATAACGTCGTATACATAATACACAGAAATTAATGTAATGGCCGTCATTACACGCTACTAATAAATCGAACAATAGTCTGCAAATTCAGGTTAGCATGACATTTCTACCGTAATTGCCTGTCAGGGAATAGCTTTCGCGTCAAAAAAGAGGTTATGCTGCTTATGGTGTTTTAATGGTGACATTTTGCAGAAATACAAAACAACTACCGATTGCTGATTCCACTTTATTTTTTGAAGGACTGCTTAAATTTGGTCATTTCCACCATTATTTTTGCTGGATTGCAGATTTACCAGCAGACTAGAAATTAGTTCAGAGTTTAAATCATTTTCATTTACAGGCATCTTTTAAGTGTGTGCGTGTGTGTATGTGTGTGCGGTAGGGCAGCTTTTCCCATACTGTGGCGAAAACAAGACTTTTTTGGTAATCCGCTGAATCCAAGGTAACGAGAGAACAAAGGCGGAGTTAGAAAAGTTTAACTAGCCCCTGTGAATAGATTGGCGATGATTACCGGAGACAGAAGCAACGGAGCGCTATCTATGCCTTCCTCTAAATAACGCGCTAAAAGTCGCGTCAATTAACGCTGTCAAAACTCCTACGTACCAGTTACGAGGGAGATTAGAAGGGGGAAGCGCTTTGACGAGTTTTCTTAAAATCATGGGAAGCTAAATCTAGTTGATCTCCTTTATTAGAATACTGCATTTGAAGATGTCCGAAAGCTGGTGTATGAGTGCCGCACCGGTCGCTCCTGGCCAGCGGACGCTGCAGCTGGCGCTCCGCGGAGACTGGGCTGCGGTGGAGCAGAGCATCAGGGCGACACAGAAAGGAGAGCCGGACATCGCGCAGGTTGACGAGGTGAATCATCATGTCTCCAGCTTCCTTCAACTTGTTTCAATAGTTGTTTCGCTTTCTTTAACTTTGAAAGAGTAACCAATCACTAATTGCCTAATGTATTTACCCCTAATTAAATATGTATACAGCAACACTGTTTTATATAGTTTTAAAACCCTGCTTCGTGAAAACTGCGTATCTGAATTTCTTAATAATGGGCATTGCGGCAGACCTTCCCTTTTATAGTTTTTTTTTTTTTTTTTTAAATAATAATTCCCGCAAATGCATATCATTGAGCATCCGACGGGACAGAAAGGGTCTCATTCTCTTGGTGTATAATTGCAGGAGTCCGGCTTGAGTCTACTCATGATTGCAGTCAAAGAGAATCGGCTGAGTATAGTCGAGAGGCTGCTTGAGCTGGGAGTGAACCCCAATGAACGGACCAAGGTACACACCGCGCACCAACGGTGGATTAAATGCGTGGCAAGCTGGTACTTCTGTATGTGCAATAGGCCTATTAATTTTCCGATTTCCTGTACAACAGGCCCTACTCTTGTATTCCTTGTAATAAATGAATCGTTTTGCTAATGGTTTTTCTAACAATTTTAAGTGCAAACGAAAAGCAACAGCAGAGTAATTAAGCAATTTAGTAGTTTTTCCGTCCTACACGAATTTTCCACCTTTCTTGTACTGTTTGATATTGCTGTTCAGTCACTTATTTCAAACTCGGCTCTGAAATAAGTTTTTGCAGCACTGCTGGGAGGGTGGGGGGCTTGTGTCTTTGGGAAAAGGTCAGATGGAGACTGAGGGGGGAGATAAGGGTTAGTTCAGTAAAGCACGAGGTGGTCTGGTTTACGGCTGACCTTTAGGGATATTGCCGGTGGGTCTGTCCGAGATACCAGTCGTCCTCCTCGAACCACTGCATTCCGTACGCCAAGTGTCAAACCAAAAAATCCTTACTGCTGCCTCTACAGAGAAGGTGGCCCACAGATTAAGGGTGCTCCCCTTTCTCCATTTAAAGTAAGGCTCATTTTCCTTGGCACAAAGGCACACATAAGGCATTCCTACTGTACATTGGAAATAATTTCAGTAAGTGAAAGGATTTTCCAAGTGATTTGTGGTTTGAAATATGCAACGCTGAACTGGTGTAGTGGTTCAAAGATGGATGGATGGAAGAGGCCTGAATGTGGGCATCATCCCTATGCGTTAAAAAACGTAATGGACAGTGGTAGCTTAATGGTTAGGGAAGTGCACTTTGTAATTAAAGGATTGCTTGTTCGAATCCCCGACCAGCAGGGCACCACTGAGGTACCCTGCGCAAGGTACCGCCCCTGGGCGCGGACTTAGTTGCCACTTGCTATGTCACAACATCACATTTGGGTTAAATGCAGAGGACACATTTTGCTGTGGTGTGTCAATAATGACAATTTATCAGTAAATAATGAAAAAGGAAACCAAGGGCTTCATGAGGCTCTTTGCTATTATTAGCACTACATATATGTTGTTCCTCCACGTTATAACTGCTTATGAAGGTTATGATCTCAGGGGGCGGAGCCTATCTCAGGCAGCACAGTGCACATGGCTGGGGGGCCTGGACAGTCCATCACCGAACACATATAGGCACACAGTCAAAATACAGGAAATCTGAAAAATGCCAGTTAGCCTAATTGCACATTTTTGGACTGTGGGAGGAATCCTCAGTGCAACATAAAAACAACACAAATTTGATATTTGAACCTCCAACTCTGGAGGTGTGTAACTCACTCAGTCTCCCTATATACCTATATACTAATTAAACTGTACACCATTTGTTTCCTGCTAATTTAAGAGCACAGAATTTCCAAGTTTAGTCCTTCTCACATGTAATTTAATATTCTTTGAATACTATTTGAGGTCGTTAGTGGTGCTAAGATCAGTGTATTTGACCCACAGCTGCATGAGACCCGCCCCTCTGAGGTCTGTACATTAGTGAGTGTTTTGTTGAGCATAATGGTCATTTTTGGTGCGTAAAATAACCACAGAGGCGGGGGTCTGTATTCAGCAGCGGCTACATGACTAAGTAGCTGGGTGACACTCTGCGTCAGCCCACAGCTGTGGGGGCAACCCGCCGTCTGTGGTCTGTCCGTCTGGGACATGGGAATGTTCTATAGCAGTGTTTCCCAATCCGGTCCTCCGGGACCCGCAGACAGTCGACATTTTTGCTTCCTTCAAGTTCCCTGCCATACAGTCTGCATTTTTTTCTACCAATAGGGAGCTGAGAGGCAGCAAAAATGTGGACTGTCTGTGGTTCCCTGAGGATCGGATTGGGAAACACTGTTCCAGGAGAGCTGATTCGGTCAGGATGTGCAGAATTTGTGTGTATGGGGGGGAGGGGGGCGGCAGGGTGTTCCACTCTTCACAGTGATCCGTGCCTCTGGCAGCAGCTGCGGGAGGTACCCTCGGCTCAGCTGGCCCTTATTATGAAAGCCGTACCCAAAAATGAGTATACCAGCTAAAGACTTTCAGTATGTTTGCTGAAGACAATGAGAAGTGCTTAACCCAAATCGTAATGTAAAAACGTTCAGTTTTCTTTTCAGTTGCCAAATGGCTGAATAATTAGACTCTTGGTGTTAATTGTGATTGGGGAATAAAAGCTTGGATAATTTTCTCTGCACCCTTTTTACTAGGAGACATTCTTATTACATTCCAATGCTTTTTTCTTCCTTAATATAAGGGCACTTAATATGAATTGGATAAAATGCCAGTCTAACAATTATTGTCAATGTGGCATGGAAATTTAATTTAGTATTAAATTAATTGAATCAATACAAGATGCGGCCTTGGTGCCCAAGGGGATTAAAATTAGGAACATCTTGAGACCAGAAAATGGAATGACCACAGAAACCCGTTACTAAATCCGCAGCGGCATAACAACAGGATGTGGCATCAGAATGGATTTAATAAAGGTCTGGTTTATGGCTGACTGCTGGAGGGAGACCATCGACATGCATTTTAATGCTCCTCAGAACTTGATAATGGCTTTGAATGGGCTCCGAGGTCCACTACGATCCATCGACGCCTGCAGCCGTGATTGATGCCCCTTTAGTTGGGGTATCATTGGAGAATTGGTTGTTGGAGACTCCGCTCTGATTTGGGGGGTGGGGGGCAAGATAACATTTGGCCGAGTCTCTTTCTGAAGGGAACTTTTGGGCGTTATCAAAGCGACTTTTATAGTCTACAGATTTTCCAGATGGCTCGGCATTTCACGTTAGAACAGATTTACAGCTCGGAAAATACGGAATTATAGATTATCATAGAGCTCATTCAACACCTTCAAGAACAGAGCTCACCAATTTGCTGTTGTGTCATTCTCTTATGTGTATTATGACATAATGTGTCATTCAACATCTTAGAAAGGTCAACTGGTAAAGCACCAGACTTTCAATCTGAGGCTCTTTGTTTGAACAAAGTTCCATTAATGTGTCTGTGAAACAGCACAGTCTTTGTTTTGGGATAATGGGTTATGGAAGATGGATGAACGTAATGTGGAACACACTGGGAGTGAATTGACTTTGACTAAGACCTTCTGAGAAGTTTGGAAGTGCTTCTGAAGTCCTTAAAGCTGGTTTTCACTGAATTAATTCAAGAAAACCTTCATCATCAATAAATACTTACCGCAGCTGAAATGTAATATATTGTAACCGCATAATCTTGCTGTCTCTGGGCAAAAACATCAGGCCGTCTGTAATGATGTGTCTTCAGCTGGTGGGGGTTTTACTTAGAGGAGACATGATTGATGATCACCGCAGACCTTCGAGACGTCGACTTGTGCCCAAATCTCCGGTTCCCAACCACCGGTGCATGGCTCTGCTATGCCTTTTCTGAAGGAGCCTGGAGTGGTTGGCATGAGCTGCATCAGAAGGGCGGCTGGATGGGATGTCAGCCCATGCCAAAGCAGGCCCTCCATCTTGCCGTAGGCCGGGGATAACAAAACCAGAAGGCAGTTTTCACCGGTGAGGTCATGCAGGCGTCTCCGGCCACAATAGAGATGTATGGATCTGGGAGAATAAAAAGATCCATGTGTGTGGGGAATTCTGATTCAGACAGGAAGGCTGGAAGGAGGAGGAATTTCATTTTCTTGGTTTCACCGCTGAGGTCAGCATTCTGTGATTCTGCCCTTGTTTACACATTATGGCGCATATCAAGTTTTCTTCTGGAAACTTTTGGAAAAAGTTATTACATGCTGTTGCCAGCTTTGTTTACACCAGACCATCTTAGATGGGAGTGATTGTGAGTTTTATGTCTATTGTGCTGTGAATTAGATAATTGGATTAGCTCTGAACTGGCTCTATTAATTTGCTTTCGGGGCCTTTGCCGGCTCTCCGCTGGCGTGAAAGTGTGCGCCACCTTCAGAGCGAAGCGCGCGGAGCCCAATAATGGTGTGGGATTCTCAGCGGCCTCCTTCCTGCTCTGCGGTGTTCCTCACTATAAAGTTTCAGCAAATTACTCGGGCTGTAAAGCTGTAAGAGAGCGCTGGGAATGCCGCCTTTCAGGAGAGCGCCCCTATCCCTGTGGATAGGCGGCCGCAAGCTTCCCCTCCGCCTCGGTAACCGAGGAATGAAGCTCTCCTCGCCATCCATCCACACGCCCGGCAGGCCGGAGTCATTCGTTGGTCGGTTACAATGGGCTTGTTTGTGATGAAGTATGGCTCAGTGGGTTAGAACTGTCCTCCCTTAACCCACACCCCCCTCTGCAAATTTCACTGCCTAGTTTCACCCTGTACTCCGGGGAGGCGGGGCATATGCTAAGTAATTCCCCCTCAGATGATCCCGGCTTGGGCAATGGCCCATTTTGTCCTTGCCAGGATCTACCACTGTGCTCATGATGGGAAGATCGAGCTTCAGTTCCTATGGTGAACAGAGCGATTTCAGGGGCGCGTTCGGTTGTTTCTCCATCTGGGACATTGGGGAATGTTCTAGAGCAATGTTCCCCAATTTGGTCTTCAGGCACCAGCAGATGGGCCACGTCTTTGCTACTCATAGGGGGTTGAGAGGCAGCAGAAACGTGGAATCTCTCTTACGGTCAGACCCAGGCCCAAACCTAGACGAGCTGCTCTCTTTGCCGGAATGTGTGGAATATCTGTGGTCGATCGGCCGGGCCCTGGACCCTCGGCACGTCTGAGTCGCAGCTCGCAGGACGTTGCGGCGTGTTTAGCAGCCACATATTTTTACGCTTCATAGGGGCAGCTGAGTGGAACCACCTTGTATGGGCATTTTGAGGTGAACATTAGCATACGTCTGAATTTCATCAAATTTGTTTGAAGGTGTTGGAAGTAAATTGGGAAAAATAAATCTCCTCACCAGCGTAAATTGAGATGATATGTGGGTTTTATTGAATTCTCCCATGGAGAGTCACAGGACTGGAGCAGGCATTGTCAGAATTGGTACACAAGATGATTATATAAAATCTGGAGAGCAAATCATATCACCACACGCAATCATTTGTTTTATAAATGCATTAATTCCTTGCCTTTCCTAAAAATTCAAATTATATCAATAAAATTATGAACCCTACTGTAAGAATATAGATGTTGCAAGTCACTAGTATGTTAAACATAAGAACATAAGAACTATACAAACGAGAAGAGGCCATTCGGCCCATCAAGCTCGCTTGGGGAGAACTTAACTAATAACTCAGAGTTGTTAAAATCTTATCTAGCTC
>JAODKE010000051.1:9747049-9773744 GCA_026779605.1 Mormyrus hasselquistii
GGAATCATTCTTGTGGCCCTACGCTGCACCTTTTCTAAGGCCGCAATGTCCTTTTTAAGATATGGCGACCAAACCTGTACACAATATTCTAGGTGAAGTCTCACCAAGGAATTGTATAATCTTAGCATCACCTCCCTTGACGTAAACTCCACACACCTGGAGATATACCCCAACATCCTATTGGCCTTGAATGGGACATGGAAGCATCCATGTTGGCCCTGTGGAATCACTCCAGCCACTACGATGGACTGGCATAGCACCCCCTGCCTGGGTAACTCTGAAGTAGGGCTGGACGATTTATTGATTTTTAAATCGAAATCGCAATTTGAAACAACACTGCGATTTAGAATATATATTATACAGCACGACCAAACCCAGGGTTTGAAACTGTTGTGAGAATAGTTTTACAAATTCATGTCGCGGTCCCTGTGTGACAGTCATTCTCACCAATCACAAGCACCGTGCTTCTTGCGTGCCAGTCGTGCTTACCAATCAGAAGTGGCCCAAGAAGACTGCATATAGGCCTACAAACAGCAATCACGTGAAACCCATGAACTCATGAAAATACTGAGTGAATTGCCTTCCTATTTCATGGTCCGAGATTGTTTCAGAAAGGTCCTATCATCAATAGAACTGGCGACCTCCTTTTAACCACCAGCAGCGACATACTTCAGCGTATCACACCTTTTGTTTTTGATAATGGGAAATAGCATTAGCATACACCTACCCCATCAAAACAACAATGAGACAGCCAGTAATCCTCACAGCAGCGGAGTCGGTGACCCCCCCAAAAAGCCATAAAGAAAATAACAGTCATATTTATGTCATGTTTTTGTGCTTATTAAAGTATTTACAAAGATTAATCTTGTAAAATTAATCTTAATCCGAAAACAGTAATAAAATAAAAGCCTCACTTTAACATAAATACTAAAAGAATAAATCACTTTCATCGCTATTGCAGTTGGGTATGGGCTCGTGGTCTTATTATTTAGAAAAGATACAAAAAGAGACACATAAAATGTTTATTCATTTTTTATTTGTCCGAATGACAAAGCAACGGAATGATAAGATGCTTCAGTCAAAACTGCATTTTACTTCTCATTTCAAATAGAATGCAAGATTGCCAACTTCAGTCAGCTGCATGGAGTGAGATTTTCTGTTCTGTGTTCTGCACACACATTTACATGTATGTAAGTTTTATTACCTTGTAAATAGTCTGTAGGGTTTGCAAACTGCCCTAATGTTTTCGATACAGCTAATTTTAAGTTCAGAATGGCGTAATATAGATTTGTAATAAGATTTCTTGCGTGAGAATCTGAAGAAGTTTGCAACCCTGAACACATACATTTTTTGTTTCAACTGAATTGATTTGCATAGAAAATAACCGTATACAGTTGTCAAAAAACGGAAACTTCGACCAACATGAAATCACTAATAAAATACTTCTATTCATTCTGCATTTTATAAAATGCATACTACGTTTAAAAATTTCCAACTTTACAGTTTCAGGACAGAACAGCCAATGAACATTGCGGCTTTTTGGTTGAGAGTGTTAGATTTGCTAACGTTAACACTAATAACACTTTAGCGCAAACAAAAGGGCTGCATACAACGAAGTAGTTCTTACTAGTTCATTGGCATGGGAAATGGCGGTTCTAGTGTTCTTAGGGGGGTACCCCCTGCCTGGGTAACAAGGACGTGCTCGTGGTGTGTGAGTGTGAGCCCTGTGATGGACCAGCATAGCGCCCCCTGCCTGGGTAACTCTGAAGTGCTCGTGGTGTGTGAGTGTGAGCCCTGTGTTGGTCTTCCATTGTCTCTAGTGAAAAAAAAATATGAACCATTCTGGACCTTCTGTCATTGACAACATTTCAGCAGCTACGATAGAGACCATTATCGAGCTTTCCAGGGCCAGATGCATTTTTCGAGGTGTCCTCAAACCCCAGTGGTAGAACCTTGCCTTGTTATAGTTAACAGAGCCTCCAAAAATGGCCATATGGATAAATAAGGGAATTGAAGCGCTGTCTCGTTACAAAGCTGTACCTTTTGTGTAAGTAAACAATAGCTGTGTAATTAATGCAACGCTCTGGTGCCTCCGGTAAAACTGAAAAAAAAACTCCCACCAACCCCACCAAAACAAACAAGTTTTTTTTTAAAAAAAGGGCAAAAAAACCCCCCCCTACGGTTGGGGATTCAAAGTCACATGCCCCCCCCCCCCCCCCCCCACATGTGATGAGGAGGATCAAGGTGCTTTGGGTATACGAGTTGTAAAGTTTGCACCGTGACGCGTGACACCCTTTGGAATTGGATTTTCCCCTCAGCCACCTTGCAGGAATATCGGTTTGCCTCCCGTGTGCCAAAGTGACATCTGCAACCAGCAGGTGAGGGTAATGTTCCCCGGCGCCACCTGCTGGCCTTGACTATACCACAAGAGGACAGGCTTCACTGGCTTTGTTAGACCTCCTCTATGCCATATCGAGAGTTGGCCAAACAGTCCTGGATTGGGCATGGCTGAAGATGTGCCCCTTATTTCATGCCCTCACCCCACAGGATGGGCGAACAGCTCTGCATGTGGCTGCCACACATTCCAAGGAGGAGGTCATCAGGCTGCTGGTAAAGCGGGTGGACCCCAACATCCTGGGAGGGGTATGTACCTGTACCACACCCCCACACAGCCCCTTCCCTGTCTAGCGTGACTAACAGTGTCCTTTTCAGTGTTAGCGCTGTCGTGTCAACAGTGTTGTCCGTGTGGCTTGCGGACGCCGAGCCTGCACATGTACAGCTCCGCATTCCCGTCTTGGAGTCGAGGCCAAAGCCCGCATTAGCGTAGCTCGTTAGCAAACCCGCTGGCAGGTCGAACCTTCACCTGCAACAGTCACGGTCACATTGTGGGGCTGTTTTCAGTACCATTTGCCCGCATAAACGAGAGTGAACGTTAAAGAGGAGGATCATTCCACAGGGATCACAATCACTCCGCTGCGATAATTAGCAGTAGTTCAGGGAGGGGGGCCGTTTGGGGAGAGCTAGCAGTTGGAACAGCCCCCCGCATGCTGTTGAATTTCAGAAAGAAAGTGATGGCCGTGGAGTTCAATAGATCCCTGGAGGAGGACGAAGGAGTAGCGAGAATGGCTGCTGGTAATCCCTCTAAGGTGGGGAGGCAGCCGAGGGGACGGAGCCTTTGCCCGGCACTGAAAGGCATTCCCACGCTGCCGCAGAGACCCCACCCCTCTCCCCCTAGGCACTCAAACATCCTGCCCAAGCACTCAGGAGGAGGGTGACTGGGTAACGGGGCTGGCATGCCCGTCACATGCCAACAGAGGCGGCGTGGCGGGAAAAGGGGCCGCCAAGTTTGACAATGACTCTGCTGGGCATCGGCGGGAAGGGAAGAGAAGGGAAGGGAAGGGGGGTCAGAGTAGGGGGGAGGCTGGTAGCAAAGTGAGGGTTAATTCAGAGAAACAAGAATGTACCAACGAAATGAGGCTCACAGCCTCAGCAGCCTGTCATCCTTTATGTGGGAAAAAGTGACGAACGCTCTATTAAAGCCTTTGGCCCCTCTTAGCATGATCCCATCACCTACCCGACCCCTGCTAGTGAGGATTGTGTTTCCAGGGCAAAACACAGCTTGACTGACTTAGCCCTTTCAGCAAAGCTAAACTGAGGATGGCTAACGCTGTCCTCTTTGGTGTAAGCACTAGCGGTGAACAGCAGGGAAAGCACTAAGCTAAGACCAGCAGCGTAATGCAACTCATGCTAAGGGACTGAAATGGATCTCCGTCAGACGTGCATGCGGGGTGTGTTGGGGTTATATCGTGATGGCTACCCAGTTCACGCCCAGCTCACCGGCTCTGTGTGACTCAGGCCAAGGATCAGCTGGCTCTGCACTGTGCTTCTGCCCGCCCGGCTGGTGCCCACGCCGCTGTCCAGACCTTGCTCAAGTTTTCCGGCAGAGAGGCGCGCCTCGTACAAGACAAGGTACCATTTAGCCCCAGTCTGGCACCGTCATTGCACCCCAGAGCATGTTTGGAATCGGTGTCCTGTGTGAAAGCTAGCCTTGTTTGTCAGAATGGGTGTATTCGTCATTTATTGTCATCATTTGGAAGGCATTTGCTGGAACACGTATTTGCCCTGTAGCTCTCCCCATTGTTCTCTGGATTATCCGCCATTTTCCTGTCTGATTGCCGCAGAATGATGGAAACAGGCATTCACCGCTCGCTCTTATTGTTCTCATTCAGGACGGCTGCATTCCTCTGTTTCTAGCTGCCGAGGCGGGAAATGTCGGCATCATAAAGGAGCTTCTTGGAGCCATGACAGAACCTCAGCTCAGAGTCCAGAGGAAGGTAGACGGACAGTGCAGGTCACACACACACATACACACACACCCACCTCCCCTCCTTTCTTAATCGCCTCGACTCAAAGCAGAATTAACGACACAGTTCTGGCACCTGGGACCAGAGCCGGTTCCCAGTATGGGTGTGAGCCAGCAGTGGCAGATCCGTGGATGGAGTGGGTGGAGCCAAAGCTATTGGAGCGAAACAATCGGCCTTCAGAGTCTCAAAGGGAGACAAGGACCTGGGTCGGTCCAGAACCAGGCCAGAATGTCAGTCAGAACATCCATACTTGCTTTTAATTTGACAATGTATTTTAATAACGTTATCGAACACGCTTTAATAGCACCATAAAATATGTTCCTACAATATGGGGAAAAAATGTTTTAAAATCAGTGTTTCCAGTTATGATTAAATCCACAATAAATTCCATTGAAAATCAGATAACAAGTTCAAACTGCTACTAAAGGCGGTGCTGTGTCGTTTGAGGGGTCTGTTTCTGTCCGGTCAAATCATCGTATTCCTCTTCTTACGGGTTTCTCTGGTTCTCTCCTGTTTTAGTTTCTTTCAAATGATTGCCCGGGAAATTTGATGCAAAATTTTATTTAAATCGTTAAGTAAGTAAGTAAAATTTATTTGTATTGGGCTTTTCACAGACAGAAGTCACAAAGTGCTTTACACAACCATTAAGAGAGAAATTAAAAATACAAAACTAAGAACACACGATACATAACACATAACAGAGAATACGTAATCTATTTTCTTATTTTCATAAAAATGATGAGGTATGTGGGTAAATAGGGTTGGTCTAACTTACATGTTTACTTGTACAACCTTATACTACTGTAGGGGCTGAAGTTGGCTGTAAAAATTGGCTGTAATCCAATTTTATGGATTACAGAATTTAATTCAACCGTTGCTCCGGTTACTTACTGAATTGTCCAATGTATGTATTTTGTAACCTTCTTTGATAGTTTATAAACATTACTGCCAGTATTTGTGTAGTAAGTTTTAATTGTAGTTTTAGTTTGTAGAATGTATGTGTAATTCCCACAATGCTAGGTATATCCACAGTTAGTTTGGCTAATAGTGTAATTTCTAAACAAGCAGTCCAAAGTAATGTCATTAAAAATTCTTCAGGAATGTGTACAGCTTGCTGAGTGCCTGTGTATTCCCCGTGCCCTCTGTGGGACCACATCAGGGTTCAGGAGATGCTGTTCTCCATATTTGCTGCAGAAGAAGAGATGTGGAGATGGCCAAGATCCTGGTGGAGCTTGGGGCGGCCGTGGACCTACAGAACGTAAGCGCCTTTTCGGCTCGTGCCGGACGGCCACGTCTCAGGGCCTACGATTCATTGACCGTGTCACCCCATCTTCAGGACGAAGGACAGACACCTCTCCACGTGGCGGCCTGGGAGGGAGATGAGCTCCTGCTCAAGTTCCTCTACCAGTGCAAGGCTAACCCCAACATTGTGGATAAGGTGGGGTCAGGGGCCGATCGAGAGGGATGGGGTCGCCTCGGCCAGCCCCGCGGCTCACGCTGTCCTCCCCTCATCTAGATGGATCGGTCTCCTCTGCACATCGCCGCAGAACGTGGCCACACAAATGTGGTGGAGGTCCTGACAGAGAAGTTCAAGTCTAACGTGTTGGCACGCACCAAGGTGCTGATTTACGGGAGGCTGCACGGCCCTCTAACTTCATTTTACCCCATACTTACCCCATAGTTACCCCATGACATCATAACTCTGTTCAGCTTTGGCTTTAGCTTAAGCTTGTAGAAGGACAAATGAGCTGTAAACCATGTAAGGGTTAATGTACAACAAGCCATGCATTATACATTTTTAAAGATGACCGTGGAGACAAATAAATGTAAATATACACTATATGGCCAAAAGTATTGGGACTCCTGGCCATTACACCTACCAGAACTTTTATGACACCCCATTCTAAATCCATAGGGATCAATATGGAGTTTCCCTCCCACCCCCCTTTGCAGCTATGACAGCTGCCACTCTTCTGTGAAGGCTTTCCACAAGATTTTGTAGTGTGTCTGTGGCAATTTTTGCCCATTCATCCAGGAGAGCATTTGAAGGGATGTGAAGGGACCCATTGCTGTTCATCCCAAAGGTCAGAGCTCCGTTGACCAGTCAAGTTTTTCCACACAAACCTCACCCAACCATGCCTTTATGGACTTTGCTTTGTGCACAGGGACACAGTCATGCTGGAACAGAAAAAGGCCTTCCCCAAACTGTTCCCACAAATTTGGAAGCATAGAATAGTCCAAAAAATGCTGAAGCATTAAGAGATCCCTTTCCTGGAACTAAGGGGCCTTGCCCAGTCCTTGAAAAACAACCCCATACCATTATCCCTCCTCCACCAAACTGGCACAATGCAGTCAGGCAGGTAACGTTCTTCTGGCATCCAACAAACCCAGACTCCTCAATCAGACTGCCAGACAGAGAAGTGTGATTCATCACTCAACAACACATTTCTACGGCTCCCGAGACCAGTGGCAGCATGTTTTACGCCACTCCATCCGACGCTTGGCATAGTGCTTGGTGATGTAAGGCTTGCATGCAGCTGCTCGGTAATAGAAGCCTATTCCATGAAGCTCCCAGCACATAGTGTTTGTGCTGGAATTAATGCCAGAGGAAGTCTGGAACTCTGCAGTTATTGAGTCAATAGAGCATTGGCGAGTTTTATGTGTGATGTACCTAAGCACTCGTTGACCCCGCTCTGTCACTTTACGTCATCTGCCATTACATGCTTGAGTTTCTGCTGTTCCAAAACAGTTACACTTTGCGATAATACCAGTTGACCATGGGATATCTAGCAGGGAAGAAATTTCCCAAACTGACTTATTGCAAAGGTGGCATCTATTTGAAAATACCACACTTGAATTCACTGAGCTCTTCAGAACTATCCTTCTTTCAGAAATGTTTGTAAACCTGACTGCACGGCTTGGTGCTTGATTTTTATACACCTGTGGCAATGGGTCTGATTGAAACACCAGAATTCAATGATTACGAGGTGTGTCCCAATACTTTTGTCCATATAGCATATATATTCAGCCATTGCTTTATTAATTCAGATGAATTATGGGTAAAACCCCAGTTGTTTACAGTTGTTAAAACATGACTATCAAGTTTAAGCAGGTTACAGAGGACAGTAAATTATGACTGGACTACAAGTGCATTACATCAGTAAATTATGCTGGTATTTAATCACTGACCAGGTCCTGGCCTGAGGCACTGTTGCTGTCTAAATAGTTTATCGCAATTTCTTTCCTTTTACAGTGTCTGCTAAGTAATGTTAGAATTAAAGATTAAAATCATGCATAGATCTTCTGCTGTGAATCACCTGACTGGCACTACATGTGGCACATGTGGCACATTGACCTCTAGGGGCACCGCGGAGGCCACAGGTTTATATGAATAAGCTAATGTGCCCCCCCACAGCACATCAACGTTCCCCTCCTCCTCCTGCTCTTTCTGCTGATCTTCCTGCTCCTCCTCACACGGCCGGCTTCTCACTCCGCAGGATGGCAGCACCCTCATGCACATCGCCTCCCAGTGCGGCCATCCCGAGACGGCGCTGGCTTTCCTGAAGAAAGGCGTGCCCTTGCACATGCCCAACAAGGTGAGTACCGGGCACCTTCGTACGGGTCTCTAGGTGGTGACGCAGTACAGGCCCAGTCATTGTATGTGTTTTACTCCTCTAGTCGGGTGCTGTGTGTCTGCACGCCGCTGCCAAGCGTGGCCACACGGCTGTAGTGAAGGCCCTGCTCCTCAAGGGGGCGCAAGTGGATGCCACAACCAAAGATGGCTACACTGCGCTCCACGTCGCCGTGCAGAACTGCAAGCCCTTGGTGGTGCAGATGCTGCTAGGCTTCGGGGCGCAGGTCCAGCTCAAAGGGGGCAAGGTGAGCAGGGGTGGGGTAACCATGGCGACCCGGGAGCTTGACTCCATCGGGTCTCCTTATGCGGCGTGACGGGTGGCCAGCGTCAGCCACGTTTGTGATCTGTGATGTTTCATTACTATCGATGCTGTCACCTGTCTGCACTTCTGTCCCGCGCTCTGGGGACGCCGACTTGCTGAAACGTCACGGCCCTCGAAAAAGGCCGGGGAGACCCCCCTACACATCGCCGCCACGGTGAAGGAAGGCGAGAGGGTGGCAGAGATGCTGCTGAAGAGCGGGGCCGACGTCGACGCACAGCAGGAGGTCAGCAGCTTCTGCAGACAACCCATATCCGGTCCTAACTAGTATTGTAATACCAGCAAATTCACAACCAGCTATGGCTCTATAATTACTAGGCGATAAGGCTTTTGAATTATCTGGGAGAATTGAACTCAGTGTTTATGGCATCATCCAGAGTGATGGAAGGAGTCATGTATTCTCTGGGATTTGAGCCCATGCCCTTACCCTTCGTTAGCACAGTGTGCTACATGTTCAGCTACACGGCTACCTAACTTTCACCCTTATTTGGACTCATCGTCATTAATGGCTCACCTCTATTCGTAGAATGGGGAGACAGCTATGCACAAAGCAGCGCACCACGGCAACTTGCAGATGCTGAGGGCCCTGATTGAGGAGGGTGGAGATCTCACCAGGCGCTCGAAGGTAACAGCCCGACCTCGACGACACATCTGACGGGTGACGATGTTGGGTCGCCTTGTGCGAATCTGGTGCAAATCCCGCACTCCTCCGCCCCCCCAAGGCTGGGGAGAACCCACTGCACATTGCCGTGCGCCACTGCCATGCCCACGTGGTGGAGGAGATCCTCGCCTACCTGGCTAGTCAGAGAGGCCGTGATGAGGCCCAGCAGTGTGCCAACCAGGAGAACCAGGTGAGCCGCAGGAGAGGCGCATTCAGCTGAACGGTGGGTGGATCGCGGCTCGTCATGCGGAATTACGTTTGCTCCCTTCTTCCTCTGAAAACTTTTCAGAATCGCTGCATGGTGATTCACTTTATTCATGCACTTTCTTGCCCCCGACTGAGAGTCTCTGTGCAAGGATTTGGCGCCTCTGTGTGGCTGGCTGGTGCCACATTTAGCAGACGGAGCCGTGAAGCGTTCGTCACGGTGTCCTCCTTCACCTACAGCGCAGAACGCCTTCTGTAGAACACAAGCACACACTGTTCTAGATGTCATCTGAGTGCTGTCCAAGTGTTAGCACAATGCACAGACTTCATACAAATTTATTTTTTAATGGTGTATAAAAATATCTACAATTTTTACCACTATAAAAAATGCCTGGATGCCTGGCGGTTGGCTCTGTCTTTGAGATCAGTCCTTCCGGCATTCAAGCCAGCGTGCAGAAAACTCTAGGTTTATTGGCGTTCATCTCTCTGTTTGCCCTGTATTCTGACCGGAGGAAGGAGAGACGCCCTTGCACCTGGCTGCAGAGCTCGAGACGGACATGACCCACTGTGAAGGAGAAGACATCCGCATCATCAAGACCCTTATGGAGTATGACGCAAACGTCACTGCAACCACTAGAGGGGTACTGCGAACAACCTGGGTGTAGTGTGTGAAATGGGCTGTGCGTGTGTGTGTGTGTGTGTGTGTGTGTGTGTGTGTGTGTGTGTGTGTTTATGTCCTGCACCCAATTGGATGGAACTCCTGCATTTTCCACAGACAGGGGAAACCCCTTTGCATTACTGTGCCCGGGTTGGTAAACACGGCATCCCGAAGGAAATTCTCAAAAATGTGAAGCTCAGCCACGTGCAGCCGGGTGTTTACAAGCCGGCCAAGGTTCCCCCCCCCCCCCCCCCAGCTCCCACTCCTTCATGACGAAGCACATCTTTCATGTCCCATTCCACCTTTATTATACTAGTGTCACAAGGCTCGGAATCTCATTCTGGTTGTTGACGAGCGTTTGCTCAAGTGTGAAAAGCTTGACAAGGGAAGATGCACGTTTTTGGTACTGGCTGGGTGGTGCTGAGGACTGTGTGCTGCTGTGTCCTGTCAGAATGGCTGGACAGCCCTGCTTCTGGCTGCCGAGAAAGGCCACACAGAGGCAGTCACCATCCTGCTCGAGAACCAAGCCCGGGTGGACGTCTTTGATGAGGTGAGACATCCGTGGGAATTTACATGAATTTTCTCTGGGAATTCTGCGTAACTTGAAGCAGAAATCTTAAGAAGATTCAGACCTTGTGTGATTTGTGCATAAAACTTCTCTTCTGCTCTCTCTCTCAAATGGTCACACCAAGTCTGCCACAGTGTCATTGTTGTCAAGGTAATGATGATGTTCCTGTTGTGCTTTCCTGTGTTCAGCACGGCAAGGCCGCCCTTCACCTGGCAGCCGAACACGGCCATGAGGAGATCGCTGACATCCTGCTCTCCCACAAGGCCTTCGTCAATGCCAAAACCAAATTGGGCATGACCCCGCTTCACCTTGGCGCCCAGAGTGGTTCCACCCAGCTGGTGCAGCTGCTGGTGGAGACACACCAGGCCAGCATCGATGCTCTGTCCCTCGTGAGAACCTTTGCACCTCTGTCTAGCCGCATTAAATCAATGACAGTCTGGTGGTGGTCAGGTTCTGCTACCCATTGCTCATGAGATTCCTTGAAAATATCAGCATGTCAACTTTGACCTGGAAAAAACTGAAGGGTTGGGTGAATGTACAAACCTGGTTGAGAGGTACTTTTTACACATTACTTTATCATAAAAGCTACTTCTACAATTAATATTATCTGGGAAGCTACCAAGTCATAAGGCAGGGGTATTGGTTACAGACCAGGGAGGGGCAGTAGATTTTGGATGATGTGAAGATGCTGCAATCGATTAGGAATGTTTTAGAGATCGACCTGTTGCCAGCCACTGCAACATCACTTTGTATACTCCATCATGCTTTATATGTCAACTGTAGTACTGTGTGTTTAATGTTTTTGTATCATACTTAAATGCGCATGAAATAGTCTGAGAGGGAGAGATACATCCCCGGAGTAAAGCACAGCTAGCGTTAGTCTCTAGTTCCGACACCTTCTGTGCATTTCTCCACAGAACAAACAGACACCCCTGCATCTAGCTGCTGCCAGAGGACAGCTTGAAGTGTGCAGCTGCCTACTCAACATGAAGGCCGACGTCAACGCCTGTGACATAGTGAGTCTCCGCCCTGCCAGCATGGCACAAGCCCCAGGGCCCCCTTACGAGTAACCAGCCCTCTGTCCTCTTCCCCGCCCCCCCGCTTCAGCATGGACAGACCCCCCTGCACCTGGCGGCGGAGAATGACCACTCCGAGGTGGTGAAGCTCTTCCTGAAGTACCGTCCCGAGCTGGCCACACTGGCCAATGTGGAGGGAGCCACCTGCGGCCACATTGCTGCTTCCAAAGGCAGCGTGGCCGTAATCAAGGAGCTCCTGAAATTCAACAAGGGGGGCATGACATCCCCCCACAACAAGGTCAGGCCGGGGTGCCCTCCTTCAGTCAGGGGGGTCTGGAGGGGTATGCCTACAATGGAGAATTTTAAGGCTTTTCTAGCCAAAGCCAAGATTCCGTGGATTTATTGAATTGCGTCATTAGCAAAATGCTTTAAATTATGTTAAAGAAAGAGCCAAAATGGCTAACATTCAATGTTGTGCATACTATGAGCGTATTTTGATGAAGTTGATCAGATAGAGAACTTCAAGACTGAGCTTAAGATCTCTGTGCGGGAGCCTCATTAAAAGATTGTCGGCTGGTCGCGTCACAGACGAAAACCATTTACGAAGGCAATTATATGATAGGCCTTGAAGCCAGATGATAAAATTTTCTCCAGTGATGTCGTAATTTTAATAAATGAAATTTAAAAGGCCTTTGCGTCAGAAGAGGGGAGTGGGCTTGACCATGCAGCCACACCAAATCTTCATGGGAAATGCATTAGTCTTGGGACAGGACACGCAGGCCACAAAACTGCAGGATCGTCTGGTTAGCTGGACCACAACAGCGTGTTAGTCGTTAACTTTTAGATGAGGTTGACACAGATATGCTCGCCCCTTTCCTTCCACCGTGGGAACATTTACAAAGTGGCCTGTTTTTGTACTCCAAACACTGAAAAGATTATGTGGCCAAAATGTGGCAATCTAGAGCCCCTGCCGCTCACACTCACCCAATCAGACATGCCGATATATATTTTACTCTCCTTCACATTCACACATTTTTCACTTAAAGTCTAATAAAATCTGAAAGATTTTTGGTTCTTGCAGTGGGTTTGATTGTGTTGGTCATGCTTCTTCCTTATGTTAAACCCCACCCCCATTATTTAACCTAAACCCCACCCCTTTCTTATTCTAAGCCACACCCCCTTTCATATACCCCTCCCACTACTTCCTATTTTGTACTCTTTCCAGACAAAGGGCTCTTGCCCATTGCACTTAGCAGCCAGTGGGGGACACTCTGAGGTGGTTAAGGTCCTGCTGGAGGCAGGGGCATCTGCGGCCGAGGAAAATGCTGTGAGTAACTCCCTGAGGTCCCCGTGTCTAAGTACACTGGGGAACACAGTGCAGTGTTTTGCCTCACTGTGTTGGTACCTTGCAGAACGGGATGACGGCGATTCACTTAGCGGCCAAGAACGGACACGCGCACCTGCTGGAGGAGCTCAAGAACAGCATCTCCTGGAAAATTAGGAGCACCAAGGTAGCATGCTGCCATTACAGCTTCCAGACTGAGTGGCCCAGCACGGAAGCGTTCAGGCATTCGTAAACACGTGTTCTGTTGCGTGTCTCTGTTTCTGCGTGTCTGGATCTCAGTCAGGACTCTCGGCCCTCCACGTAGCTGCTTGTTACGGCCAGGTGGACTTTGTGAGGGAGATCCTCACCAAGGTGCCGGCCACCATGCGCAGTGAGCCCCCTTCTGCCAGCAACCGGGATGGTGTGCCAGGCCCTCAGCTGCCCATAGAGGTATTAGCAATCCTGCCTCCTGTCCCACAACAAACACAATTCTCTGCACACCTACTGGTGCCTTTGAACAATCCTCCTCCCGTGTTCTTTTATAATACAATCCTGTCATACAGATGGAAAGGCAATTTGCAGTGGATTTACAGTCTGTTTCTTTGAGTGTGTTGTGTGCCGTCTCCAGTCTGGGTACACTCCCCTGCACCTGGCTGCCCAGTCCGGCCACGAGAGCCTGGTGCGGCTGCTGCTGAACTACCCCGGGGTGCAGGTGGATGCAGAGACGGACGTACAGGCAAGTCCCCCTTTATGTAGCGCCCATCCCGCCATGAACGGCACTTTCCCAAGCTGCCACGCTGAATTCACGCTGCTCACTCTGAAATCAAAGAACGCCTTTTGTCACGTTTTCATGCACATGAATGTCCCTCGTGCTAAATATTAACATTAACATGACACGTTTCCCCTCATTCATCAAATTCTTTTTCCACTGATCTGCAGTCTCTGGCTTCCCTGTGGTTTCCTGTCATAAACAGGAAGTCTGTTTGATTGACACTCTCCTGCCCCTCCTCCTTCTTCCCAGGGATCCACCCCCCTGCACCTGGCCGCCCAAAACGGCCACACGGCAGTGGTGGGGCTCTTGCTGAGCAAGTCCAGCTCATATCTGCAGCTGAAGGACCGGCAGGGACGCACCTGCCTGCACCTGGCAGCAGCCAACGGGCACATCTCCATGGTTAGGGTGCTACTGGGACAGGGGGCGGAGACCAACCACACGGACAAGGTGAGAGGGCGCCCCCTCCAGGCCACGTAGGGCGATGCGCCTAGTTTTATTGCAGCTCAGAGACGTAAGCTGCCAATCCCTGTGGCATTGTGGGGGAGATGATGCTTTAACTTTACTAGCCTGGCCTGCTTTTAGACCGCAGTGTTTGCTCCTGGTTGCCAAGCTGAATTTATTGGGTTTTTTAATGTTCCGTGTTAAAAAAAACAAAAAAACAAGCGTTTCGGCCTGGTGGGAGAATTATGCTTTGGCGGTGCCCGTCTGAGGCCTGCCCGTGTCCCCTGCGGCCGGCAGGACGGCTGGACCCCCCTGCACTACGCAGCCAAGGCGGGCCGCCTGGCCATGGTACGCTTCTTGGTGGAGAGCGGGGCGTCGGCACGGCTTGAGTGCCGGCAGGGCCGCACAGCCATCCAGTATGCAGCCGAGGAGAACCACCAAGGCACCATCAGCTTCTTGTTATGCCGGGGAAGCAACACCCTGCGGCTGCTGGAGGACAGGAAGGTGTGTATTATTGGTGTGTGTGTTTATGAATGTGTGTGTACTCTTGTGTGCTTATTCAAGTCAGATAAATTCTATTTTATTTGTATAGCGCATTTCCACAACATTACACTTTACATTATCCCTGCCCAAAGCCCCTAATGCACGTATGGGTCTGGCTTTCTGTATCCATATCTTTGTGTGTCCTAATATATTATAAAATCTATTGTTTATCATCATGTTACATCGATTGTTAGCCCACAAATTATGATTTTATAGGAATAGTGAACCTCATAAAGAAATAAATGTATGCTTCATTTTTTGACAGCCTGCCACTAGAGGGCAGTAAAGCTTTAATATGATCCGAACTTTAGGTAGTATCCAAAAAAAAAATGTATTTAAAAAAATCTGTTTTAAGATTTTTGCCTTTAATATCATGGAAGGTAAATGCATTTCTGTGTCTTCACATATGATTTTCTGATTGTTTTAGCCTGATTTTGATTTTTAACCTTTTTTTCAAAGAAACAAAGTTTGAAGAGAGTATAAATCTTTTATGACATATGATCTGTCTATGTGTGAGTGCTTTAATAGATCAGGGTTGGAGGATTTTACTGGGCTTCTGGGGGGAGGAGATTTTATTGTGTGTCTGGGCTGAGGACCACAGATAATATTAAGGAATCACAGATGGTGCAGGTTGGGTTGTAGGGGGTGGAGCAAGGGCCTGGGGTCCATATCTCCATGGATTTAGCTCATCTGCCTTCCCATCCTTGGGGGCATCCCACCTGTCCCCCATGCTAACCGTGTTAGCGACGACCTCCTGCCTTTCCTCTGCAGTTTGTCTTTGACCTGATGGTGTGTGGGAAGCTGAACAACAACCGGGTCCTGCAGGAGTTCGCACTGCACTCCACGGCACCGCTGGACACGGCCGTGAAGCTGTCGCGGGCGCTGGGCCTGGCGGCACTGCGTGAGAAGGAGCGCGCCATGGACCTGCTGGCGGCGGCGCGCTACTGTGAGGCCATGGCCACTGAGTTGCTGACTGTAGCCTCAGGGGGCACCGTGGACACCGCTGCCATCCTGCGTACCGTGGACCACCGTGGCGCCAGTGTGCTGGACTGCCTTATCGAGGGCCAGCAGAAGGCCACCGTGTCGCACCCGGCCGTGCAGAAGCATCTGACCGAGGTGTGGTACGGCAGCCTCAGGTGGCCCTCCTGGCGGATCGCCTTGTTCTTCTTCGGCCTGTTGGCGTGCCCCCCCCTCTGGTTGGTCCTCTCGTTGCCACTTGGGCACCGCTTCAGCACCATCCCCATCGTGAAGTTTATGAGCCACCTGGTGTCGCACATCTTCCTCCTGATTCTCTTCATCCTCACCATAGTCTACCCTCCGGTCAACCCTATCCACCAGGGACACCTGTGGCCAGACTGGAGTGAGTGGTTGCTGTTGCTCTGGCTGTCGGGGATGCTAGTGTCGGAGCTGACTCAGCCCGGACAGCGAGCCGGCCTGGCCTGGATCCGATTGCTCGTCCTGGGCTTCTCGGCTGTAGGCTTCTTTTGCCACCTGCTAGCCTTCGCTTTCCTGTCCCCCGCTCACCTCCACTGCCTGTTCGCCCGCAACATCTTCCTAGCGGTTGCCATGACGCTCAGCTTCGTGCAGCTTCTGGAGTTCCTGACCTTCCACCACCTGTTTGGCCCCTGGGCTATCATCATCAGAGATCTCATGAAGGACCTGGGCCGCTTCGCGGTCATCCTGGTTCTCTTCCACACTGCCTTCACCATGACTCTCTCGGCCGTCTACCAGCCTGTCTATCCTGAGGGCTTTACTTGCGACCCCGATGGAGACAATAGCACTGACATACAGACGCCCCTGGATATCTCCATCCAGCTGTTCTTCGCCCTCTTTGGTCTCATTGAACCCGACTCCATGCCGCCCCTGAGCCGGTCCCCGGCGTTCGCCGGTGTGGTCACCCGCGTGGTGTTCGGGATCTACCTGGTGGTGACGGTCATCGTGCTCATCAACCTGCTGATCGCCATGATGAGCGACACTTACCAGCGAATCCAAGCCCAGTCTGACACCGAGTGGAAGTTCGGCCGGGCCGTGCTCATCCGGGACATGAACCGCAAGTCTGGCACCCCATCCCCCTTTAACCTATTTACCAACCTCTTCTTCTACATCAAGGTGCTCTGCAAACATGGAGGTAACCATAATCATTCATTACATCATGATAATGGCGGCTCAGTGGGGATTGCTGTCACTGGATTATGAGTAGAGTTTGCATGTTCTCCCTGTGTCACAGAGGGTTTTTCTAATTACTTCTGGTTTCATCCTATAAGCCTAAGAGACACAGATAGGCTAATTGGCAACCCATAGTGTGTGAGTTTGTACCTGCACATGCTCTGCAATGGACTGGCATCCTGTCCAGTATGTGCCCTTACTTCTGGCCCATGTCCTGGGATTAGAAAAGTAGTTGGAAGGTAGATGTTTTGTTTCCCGATAGTGCCATTGACTGGGAAATCCTGGTCACTAGTGGGAGAACTGTGTACTATCTGCAAGCAGATGTAAGTTGCCCCATACCGTGGTCTGCAGGGAAGATCTGCTCTTCTGAGGCCAGAGACCTGATGACTGAGGAGGAGGACACTGAGGGCCTCTCAGAAACAAGGTCTCTGGACATGCTGGCGCATACCTCCATTGGCTGGATGAGGAGCAACAAGAGGACACAGATTCTCCCAGAAGGTAAGTATGACCTTTTTCCTTGTGTCTCATCACATGGGTGACGGCTAGTGTCCCATTAATTCCTGGTCTCCTCGGCTTAGGTGGTTTTGCACGCCCCCCGAGGACCAGTGGGCAGGTGCGTGTGGAGCAGGTGACGGATTGGCAGGTGGTGTCACAGCGCTACCTCGCCCTGAGGGGCCAGAGTGACGAGAACTTGCTGGAGAGGGATCCCATCCTCCAGGAAGAACTCTCCACAACCCAACATGGATCATGGTCCTCTGACAGGGTTCCCTAATAAGATGGAGGATACCAGACTAAGTGTGACAGTATTACTGCCCTGCCTGTCCCCATCGGTCTCACCTTCACCATCCCAGGAAGACAAATTATGTTTACAGTCTTATGTTAGAGCCAGAGTCATCAAATTTTGATTTGTGTTCATGATTCACTGGACACTGTACTTTAAGCATTATATGAGAGTTTCACAGAAAAGCAACTTTGGCTAAACATACCCAGAAGTATATAAGATCTATACTGCCTATTAAACTGTAAGGAATGGTTGTTTCATTTGATGATCTCCTAATGGGAATCATTTTTCTAACAGAATGCTGAAAAACCACTATTTTATATATTTTGTGATGCAACACGACAGACCACATTCTGTTTAAAAACATTTAAATAGATCCATTTTTCCATAATGCATAAAAACCTTGTTGCAAATTATTTGAAACAAGTTGTCACGTCTATATGTAGACATACTGACCACAGTTAAGATTAACATCACAGTCACATTAACATAAACTTATCGGGGGACTTATGGGGAATTTGGTAACTGTAATTAACCTTAGTAGGATTTTGGACTGTGGGGGGAAACCCCACGACAACACTGGGAGGTACTCAAACCCCAGAGCATTCACCTGAAGCATACATGGATGACTGAAGCACAGTCATGCCACCCAGCTCTAACCCCACCCGAGCAGGCCTGCCAGTCTGTGGGCGTAGTGCTTCCTCTGTCCATCCACCCAGCTCTAACCCCACCTGAGCAGGCCTGCTAGTCTGTGAGCACAGTGCCTCCTCTGTCCATCCACCCAGCTATAACCCCACCTGAGCAGGCCTGCCAGTCTGTGGGCACGGTACCTCCTCTGTCCATCCACTCAGTCATACCACCCAGCTCTAACCCCACACGAGCAGGCCTGAAAAATTTGTGGGCATAGTGCTTCCTCTGTCCATCCATTCAGCCCTAACCCCACCTGAGCAGGCCTGCCAGTCTCTGGCTTAGCGCTGCCTCTGTCCGACAACTCAGTGTACTCTCTGCCCTGTTGGATGTGCAAGCCAGCAGGTCCCAGGCCGCTGTATGCATGTCTGTGTGACAACTTGTTTCAATTAATTTGCACAAGAGTGTATAGTTAGTACTGGGTTTTTAGTATAACTAAGTAATGCACTAAAGTTTTGAACATACCTGATGTAATTTTTACAAAGGGTTGTAAAGAACTTTATACTAAATGTTTCTTTTGTACTAAATCTTAGTCAAAGGTTCATGTTCCTTTGCAAATGACTTATAAAATACTCTGTACGCCATCTGATTCAGGACAGTAATTTAATTCCAACTGCTAACAAAGCCACTCCGGCTGATTGGTTAACAAACATAGCAAATTGATAATATTTATTTTTTACACTGATTGTTTTGATCATTCTCCTTTTGAGGCCTGTATTGTCTTGTACTTTGTTAGATTATGACACAAGATACAAGTCAACAAACCCAGTGCTGATGCTAAGCTAATTCTCAGCCCCGTTTTCACACAAATGCACACACCATTGTCAAATATTGTTTTAGGCTTTTTAACAATATTATAATGTCTGAAAAATGCATCTTATCATTGTTCCTACTGGACACTATTTCCCTAAACCCCACTAAATGAACAGAAAGGGCTTTTATCATTAATAAATTGCAATATGGATAAGCTTGTATCTCCTTTATCCATGGAGACAAAGTGACCAGGGCATTTTTTTTCTTTGTTAAAAGCTGAATAAGAACAGAACATGCTTACTTTATAATTGATGTATTTTAAACTAACATATTATTACTCATTGTCATTGGGATCCTGCTTAGCGTAACTCTGGACAGCGATGGTGAATGGAGGAGAGACATTGGTTAAAAATGGCTCACGTTTTTGTGAATTTCTCTAGCTTCTGAGCAGCGTAGAAATTTGTGTTACGTGTAAACATTTTTCTTTGAATAAAAGCGAATGTCCTGTTTACTTAAACTACGATTTTTATTCTCACCTGCAGCCCCTGTGAGACCCAGTAACCTCTGATGCCTTGAGAAATGTTTCAGCAAACAAAAGCCAGCTAAACAAAGAGCAAACTGCTGCCAAGCTGGGACCCACGATGGTGTATTTGGCCACTGGGGTTAAAGGTCAAACGGTGGCCTTGTATGCAGGGGGTCAGACAGCAGAGAAATTGTGTATCTGGAGCCGTGAAACAGCTGAGATGGTCGCCCCACAGAACTCAGCCCCCCTGAACTCTTTGTCTCCATTTAGAATAAATATCCGCTCCACTGTGGACCTGGCAAATACCTTCAGTACAAATTAATTCCTGTACAGCTTCAGAGCACTTAACAGTAGATTAACAGGACTATGGAAACTTCCTGAAGTTATGTACATATACAGTACCTATAAGTATATCCTATTCAGTATGTATAAGCTGAGCACATGAAAACTAAGGCTTTCACTTGATGCCATTTAAAAGCAGGCCTGTCATTTTTAATAAAGAAATTCAGTTTAAACAGGTGGAACTTACATGGCTAGTGCATTTAATTTTTATTTTGTTCAAGGATATATATGACTTGACATAGTATTTAGTACTTGCACAGTACTTGTCAAAACAATTTAAATAGACAAAATGTATTTTATATACACTACCAGTGAAAGGTTTTTGCACACACTGAGATTTTCTACATTTGCATGTCACTCATTTAACATTTACTAAACGTGCTCTCAATATTCTTTGCTAAGAAATACAGTATGTTCACCATTTGGGAACCATTATTTGCAAAAAATGTCATATCTTTGATTCATCTACATAACTTCCTCCAGCAGTTGTAATGGCAGGGAGAATTCAAGGCATTCTTTGTACAAGTGACATTAAATACTGCTCTGTTTCATGGGATGAAACACTTAATTAGTGCATTTAAAGTTAAATGACAGCCTAGAATGTGACTATGCCTTCACTACACAACCAGTTAATAGGATGTCTGACATGCACTGTTACATATTCTTTCCACGTTATAAAGGAAACTTGTTTTATTAGGCTTATATTTTCATTTATAGTTATTCACTCAATTTTCCAGTGCTTAATAAGTATAAAAAATCTGCAGTTTATGAAATGAATGGAAAAGTGGTGAAAAGCTGTGGTGTGCGAAATCTTTTGACTAGTATATAAGCTTTTAGATTTAATTAGAAGAAATAATGTACAAAATAATAAAGGTGCAGAATCCATTCATCTTGATGCCGTTTATCCTGGTCAGGGTTTTCAGGGGCCTGGAGACAATCCCAGGCGGCGCAGGGCACAAGGCTAGGGCTCATCCTGCATATGTGCCATACATATAGACAGCCATTGCCACAACTATTCAGAGACGCAGATTAACCAGTCAGTCTTCGGACTGTGGGCAGGACCCCATGCAACACAGGGAGAAAACGCAAACTCCACACCCAGAGAGCAGAGCCAGGATTTGAACCCACAACTGTCATGTAGCCCCACAACAAAAAAGTGACCAGAAATTCCACATTTATATATTTAGAGTGCCGTCAGTGTCCAGCTCATCTCTGACATACAAAGACACCAACTCAGAGCCGGCCCTGTATAGTAATCAAATGACATTATGCCGGCCGGCCGAGGAGGGAGTCACATTCAGTTTGATGTCTCTTCACACCATGCTCCATGGTCTGTACACTGTCAGACAAAAGGATTCAAAGTCATATATACAAAGTACAATGTATAGAATACAATGAAATTCTTATTTGAATGCTTCTTCAGAGACTAGTCAATTAACAATTAATAGAGCAGTGCAACATTACCCTTACTAACAATAAATAAACAACAGACAAATAACAAATATTGACAGGGTGTCCATGAGTGACCAGGAGAATGCATATGTGAAATGCATTATATTGCACATAAGTTTGTTGAACCTGTTAGTTTGTTGAACACACATATTAGATTAGATTGACTTTATTAATCCCTCAATGGGGAAATTCCTTAGAAACAGCAGCAGTAGTAAAAAATACAGTATAACAGGATCAATAGGATCAGCAAAAATAACAATATAAGAACAATATAGACAATTAAAGCAATAGAGAAACAATTTATAAGGCGTCTATATTGCACATTATATTGCACAGAGAGAGCATTATTATTATTGCACGTGGTAACTACCTTTATATGTCACAGCACAGTGTATGTCAAACAGTCTGACAGCACTGGAGTAAAAGCTGTCCCTAAGTCTTGTCCTGAGTTTCCTACCGGAGGGCAGGAAAGAGAGGAGAGGCAGAGCAGGGTGGCTGGAGTACTTTGTGATGCACTTTACTTTTCTGAGGCAGCTCGTGGTGCCGATCTCCTTCATTATTGGGAGCCCGTGATCTTCTGTGCCATTTTCACCACACTTTGTAAAGCTTTCTTGTGTGAGGAGCAACTGCTTTACCAGGATGTTAGACACCCTGTGAGGATGGACTCCACAGCACTCCTGTAGAACCTGATTAACTTGCATAACTGGAAAAGTAATGAAAGCTACAATCCAAGTGACAATGATAGATTACCTGGATTCAAATGAGGGATAGGCAACATGTATTTAGGAGCAATAGATCCTGTTTAACTAATCTACTTGAGTTCTTTATGGAAGCTACAAGAGAAATTGATCACTTAAAGGTCTATGATGCGATCTACTTAGACTTCCAGAAGGCCTTTTATGTTGTGTACCACAAATAGCTCTTGCTTAAGCTCAAAGCTACAGGGATTTAAGGAACTGTAGCAGCTTGGATCAAAAACTGGTTAACAGACAGGAAGACATGAGTAGTGATTAGAGGCACAATCTCACAGTGGGCCTACGTTCATACTGGGGTACCGCAGGGTTCGATTTTAGGACCACTATTGTTCCTAATTTACATTAATAATATTGACATCAATACATACAGTAAACTGGTTTAATTTGCAGATGACACCAAGGTGGGTGGTATAGCAGATACTGAACTAGCAGCACAGAGGCTACAATGGGATCTTGATTTAATTAACGACTGGGCAGATGAAATTTAACGTAGATAAATGTAAGGTAATCCATGCAGGAAGCAGAAATATAAAGTACAGATATTTTATGGGTTTCAGTGAAATAAAGATTGCTGATCATGAGAAAGACCTCGATGTGTATGTTAATGCTTCCATGTCCCACTCTCATCAGTGTGGGGAAGCAATAAAAAATGCCAATAGGATGTTGGGTTGCATCTCTAGGTGTGTGGCGTTTAAGTCAAGGAAGGTGATACTACAATTATACAATTCCTTGGTAAGATCCCACCTAGAATATTGTGTAGTTTGGTCACCATACAGTACATTAAAAAGGACATTGCTGCCTTGAAAAATGTTCAATGTGGGGCTACAAGAATGATTCCTGGTCTTAGAGGAATGTCTTATGAGGAGAGGTTAGCTGAACTGAATCTGTTTAGCTTCGAGCAAAGAAGACTAAGGGGGGACATGATCCAGGTATATAAGATTCTATCAGGTCTGGATGCTGTTCAGCCAATTAAATACTTCAATATTAGTTTAAATACTAGAACTCGTGGCCACAGTGGAAATTAGTGGAACATTTTAAAATGAATTTGATGAAGCACTTCTTCACACAGTATATAGTTGAGTAGAGTATGGAATAGCCTTCCTGTTAGTGTAGCACAGAGTGAAACCCTGGGGTTCTTTAAATCAGAGATAGATAAGATTTTAACAACTCTGAGCTATTAGTTAAGTTCTCCACAAACAAGCTTGATGAGCCGAATGGCCTCCTCTCATTTGCAAATTTATGTTCTTATGCGGTGGACATCCTTGCTCTCCTGAGATGTTGAGGAAGTGAAGGCATTGGTGGGCCTTTTTGGTGACAGCTGCTGTATGCTATGTCCACTTGAGGTTAATTCTGAAGGTGACCCTGAAGAACCTGAAGCTGCTGACCGTCTCCACAGCATCTCCTCTGGTATAGATCGGGGCATGAGCCGCATCTTTTTTCCCGAAATCCACAACCAGCTCCTTAGTTCTGCTGAAATTGAAAAACACATTATTCTCCTGACACCACTCTGCCAGGAATCTCACCTCCACTCTGTGGGCCATCTCATCATTGTCAGCATTCAGGTTCATGATGGTCATCAGCAATCATAAAAAAGTACAGCCCTGATATGGTTTTGTTTCCCAAGATACAACCAACATTAATGTTCCCCCAATGGTACAAAAATGTTCCTCACAGTCCATTTCAGCAACTTAAATTAGACTAAATAGTACATTCACCTACAGTTAGGGTACAACTGGCAGTACCAGTTGCAACTAGTAACAAGTAATTGTATCCGCAAACAACATTATTTCCACAAAAGGGTGCAACTAATAACAAGTAATTGTATCCGCAAAGATACAAATGGGTACTTTTTTAGCAGTCTGGAATCAGCGCTTATGTAGACGGTATTAGCCCAACTAGTTGTCCCAGCCCGCAGTCAATCTGGACATCGTTGCGTGCAATTTTTTGTAATTCCTCATTCTTTTAATCACTTTTCACCTCTGAATCGAATATAAACTATCCATAATTCATCAATTCTTCCTGAGATGGATTACTGGGATTCACTGTTTCCTTTCTGGACCATTAAGTCAGAAATGGTACACAGCCCTGACATCACCAAGGCGATGGTTAGTAACCGTGCATGCTAATAGAGGGTAAGGTTTCGCAATTCCTATTTTTGGAGCATTCGTCTTCTGTGAATAAGGAATTGTTTACACTCTGTGTAAAGGGTCATTCTTCCTCCCCCAGTAATTTCCAAGAGAATGGATTAATCATACCTTTTCTGCCCCAACACCAAATAAATGACTGGGTAAGCAATTACTCGTATCACTTTGCTCTCCCGTTTTTTCTCCACAATGATGTGATGGCCCAGTGTTGTGTTTCAGTAGGCAGACTGTGCTACCACCAGGAAGTACAGGTCACGATAACACTCATGCCCACACATGAATTAACTCCCCCAGTTTCTTCCCCAGTGCTTGACCCTCTACGCCCCTAATTCTTTATGAAAATGCAGCTTTCAACTGAATCCCAAAGTTCCAGCCATCAGAAGGCGCATTACTGTGATATGGAGGTTTACTCACGTCGTTTATTTCGTCTGTCACAATTTTGAATACGCTAGTTGAAATATCACGGAAGAGTGGACTTCGTTATTAGAGAAGTCTTTGAAATCGGCCCAGCCATTACTGAAACACTTCTAATGTTTTGCTTATGTGTATCCAGCTAGATCTAAGGGTTCCCAAGACCAAATTTAGAAGCAGAGAAAGGGAAGTACCAAGATCTCCCCCACGAGCTGCCAAGTCAGTACCAGGTTGAGACGTCCCATGTCCTCAAGAGCCAGGGCTGTGAATCTGTGCCATGTGCACACGGGTACGGCACCAGTCCAGAGTGCTGCATATATCTGACCCAGAGCTCTGCACAACCCCAGGCACAGATGAGAGTGCAGGATGAAGCATGGGCCTCTGGGCTTCATCATGGTGACACGTGTTTAGCCTTGTCTTGAGCCTGCAAGCTTGGATGGGGAAGCACTGCACCAGGGCACAGTCACACCTCAGGTGACAAAACAGCAACACATTGTCATACCTTATGGTACAGCTGTACTCTGTCACACCACAGTGTATGATTCAGTTATACTCCTCAAAGTATGGTACAGCTATACTACAGTACGCCGCAGAGTATGGTACAACTATTCTCTGTCACACCTGAGTGCACAGTACAGCTATACTACATCACACCTGAAAGTATGGTACAGCTACAATCTGTCACATCACAGAGTACAATACAGCCATACCCTGTTACATCTCAGAATAAACTAAATAAGGCTGTTGGGCAAAGAAATATACAGGGGATGGACAATGAAACTGAAACACTGGCCAAAATAGTGTTTTAGGTTTCACACCAATATATGCACAACCTGGTGGCCAATGTTCACTGACTGCACATTCCATCAGTAAGCAGAATATGAAGGTTGAATTAGCAGAGCAATAGCACGGCTGTACATAAAATATGGCAATTCTCACAACATAACATACATGTGACATAACAGAGTTCAAAAGATGACAAATTGTTGGTACACAGCTTCCTGGCACATCTGTGACCAGGTCAGCAAATTTCTGGGGATTTATTGAGAGCCACAGTGCCCAAGGTAATGTCAGCACACTGCCACAAAGGAAACTGTCTTAAGGGACGTCCGGGTTCTAACCTGGATTGCATCCAAAAAACATAAAACTGCAGCTGCCCAACTCAGTGCAGAATTAAATGTGTACCTCAACTTTCCTGTTTTCACCAAAACTGTTTCTTGGGAGCTCCGCGGGGTCATTATTCATGGTGAGACTGCTATAGCCAAACCTTTGGTCTCTCGGGTCAATGACAAACATTGGTTTCAATCGTGCGAGCAACACAAATATTGGCCTGTGGGCAGAGTGAGACCTAAATTGTTCTCTGATGAGTTCACTTTCACTGTCTTTCCCACATCAGGGAGAGTGAAAAAGCCCCAAAGAGGCTCACCACCCAGACTGTTGTACCCAGAATGCAGCACGGGGGTGGATCAATGATGGTTTGGGCTGCAATATTATGGCATTCCATATGGTCACTATTTGTTCAAAATAATTCCATATCTGCATAGTACTACTGAACCATTCAGGAGGACAATGTTTACCCAGTGGGTGACAAAGTGGTTCGATGAACATAAAAGTTGAACATCTCCCACGGCCTGCAAAGTCACCAGATGATATCTGCATATTCATCTGACCAGTGCATATTTTTCAGAAATTTTGGATTGTTTTGGACAGGAAGCGTTTTCCTCCACCAGCATCATGTCATGACCTGACCACTGTTCTGCGAGAGGAATGGCTCAAAATCCATCTGGCCATGGTGCAGGACTTGTGCCTGTTATTCCTAAGATGATTTGATGCTGTAAGCTGCAAAAAAGAGGCCCTAAACCATACTAATAAATTATTGTGGTCTAAAACCAGGTGTTTCATTGGCCAGTCACTGTATCAATGTCTTGGTTGGACAGTAATCACATGGTATGACATCACTAATCTTCCCCACAAATGAGGACAGTGTGAGATCTTTAGTTGTCTTCTCCTGTCCATTGCTGTAGCGCACTGTGAGGGAACAGGGACATGACACACTGTTGTGTAAGGAACTCGTGGGAAAGGCAGCATGGTGGGGGGGGGGGGGGGGTAAGTTTGGTTTGGGCATCTAAAGTCTTGTACGTTGTTAAATTACTGCGAAAAAATGCCCAAACCTCACA
>JAODKE010000051.1:9796747-9817883 GCA_026779605.1 Mormyrus hasselquistii
CCCGTCACCTCCCCCGTTTGATAATCCTAGATGGCTTCCATACCCAGCTCTGCAGTTCAGACTGTCTGCCAGCTGTCAGCTGACCTCAGTATCACTGAAGGTTTTTATTTATTTAAGCGCACCGCCACAGCACTCCAGACTCTTCACAGACCCTTCTGTACCCCCTCCCCCTCCCCCCCACTCTTTGGTAGCTGGAGCGCCCCATCACGGTTCCGGGTGTTGCCTGAATCCCTGACCCGTTTGGGAGTGTGCCGTCTCCATAGCATTTGCGGTAACCAGTCTGCTCCCTCTGGCTCTCGGGTGAATTAGAAGCGTTCTTATCGGTGCCAGATTAGATTCTCTTCTGGGTCTTGAATGATTAAACGACTGATGCTCTGTCTCGCGGGGAGTGTCGCGCTTGTGACCCGTATCCAATAGGGACTCTGAATCTCGTTTACGTAGTACATTTGCCGTGTGACTTTGATTAATAGCTGCGTGGGGATAAAATGCGCCTACTCTCAGCTGGTCCTGGTATCTGCTGTCAGAGGGTAGAAAATATTGTTTAATCTGGTGGATTTGGTCTCTTTAGATGTGCTATAAGAAGACAATATCCTAACAGTCATAAATTAGAGTTTGTGGAAGTTTTACTTACACAAAAATGTTCTGAGGATAGAAGGAAAAATGATTGGTTCAGAGAAAGAATCGATTAGATTGTAGAGGTGGTGGGTACAAGCAACTAGAGGTAGTGGGACAAAGACATCTGGTTGCTTGGACCCACATCCTGTACAATCTGATTGGTTATCAGATTGGTAATTTCACAATTCCATGTGGTCTGCCTTACAGGGTGTTTAATACGCCACAGGTATCTCTCAAGGAGGGTCATCAATTTTATTTGAATTATTCAAAATTTACCTAGCATGCGTATCACGTTTTTTTTACAAATGTGCAAAACTGAATTCTCTGACAGCAAGATAAGAGTAAAACTCTACCGGCCAGGTCAATGCCTTGAATTATAACAAGTCTTCCAATAAATAATATTTATTTTCATTTTACCATTTGAAAGTGAAGGTTTCATCTGAGGCCAAATTCACACCAGCCACCAGAACAGCTGTATTGTGAGACTGCAGCAATAGCGTAATGAAAATAAAAGCTTTTCATATTGAGTTCTTGCTACACTATTTAAATAATTTATGACACATCCTTGGCGTTTCAATGCTAACGCAGCGTTAGCATCGTTCTTTTCTGTTTGTGTGTATTAGCAACACTCTTACAAATGGCCATCAGAATCGTTTCTCTGGGCGATCCTGGCCCCAGTGGGACTAGATTTCTGCATGGTCACTTGGGTCACGAAGAGACAGTTAGCTTAGTTCTGTTTCTTAGGAAAATACGCTATCGCCCTTAATGCTCCTCCCCCTCCCCCCAACAGGTTAGGCAGCTCTGTTTTATTGTGTGTGTGTGTGTGTGTGTGTGTGTGTAAAAGAGAGAAAGAAAGAGAAAGAGAGAGACAATGTTTGTCCAAGGTCTTGTCATCTTTATGTTGAAAACTAGCACTGGGATAACTGTCTGTGTCTGTGTGTGGTGTTTTTTTTTTTTTTTTTGCCTCCCCCAGCCCTCAACTCTTACCTGCTTTTTATATAAGGTATACTTGTATATCCTCTTGTTGGAAAAAAAAATAACATTATCTTGGGTTAAATGTTTATTGTTCTGTGGACATTATTCTGGATGTGTCAAGGTAGGGTGCGACAAATTTCATGACACAAATAATTGGTCATATTGTATTACAGGAAATGGATGCTAATTCTCATTTGCCTACTTTTCACTAGATATTCTTGTGGGAAACTCTCTAGAGTGATTATTTTGACAGAAATCTGTGGTTGTGTAAAATAGATCTGCGTACCTGTGATTTAGTGTTGTACACCTGTGCAGAAAAGATTGTGTTTGAAAACTCAAGAGCGTAAAACTTTTTAATAAAGTCACAGATTTGCGACTTCACATTTGCACATATTTTTAGGAGCCATGTTACAACTATGAATCAGGATTACAAGCGCACAAACTCAACATGCATGCACTTGGAATGCTGGGATTTCTGTCAGCTTTTTAACACACAGGGAGCAGCCAATGGGCAGGATCTCTGCACCATAACAGCCAGTCAGAAATCTTTCGTTTTTATTATTGACCGCATTTGCCTGAATATCAAAATTTAACTGGATGTCTAGACATGAGTATGGCTATCTACTTGCGTTCACCGTTCGGACAGGGAATTTGGTTTGAAGTTGTTTATTATTAAGATTGCAAACACTATATAGGAAATATTATAAACCAAACATGAAATGGACCATATGTTTAATTTTAAGACAAAGCCATGTGGGATGTCACCAACTCTTTTAATAAAACAGTGTGGTCAAAACAAATTAAATACAGGGTTTCCTTCCCTGTTTGCAAGTATGCTGAATGCCATTCCAGTGGCAGTCTTAATTTGTCAAGTATTTTTAAACAACAGTTTCTTTTGGGGTCGAGGTCATAGGGGACCATTCATGGACCCTGCAGCCCCAAATGTGAAGGTGCATATCAGTGACTTTGAAAACACAAGTGTGCAAAACTTTTTTTGTAAACACAAATTTTGCTGCATGGGTATACAAAACTAAAATTCAAATACGCAAATTTATTTTACACTACCATGGAATTCTGTCCTAAAATTTACTCAATAAAACTCTTGTTGGGGAACACTGTTTAACGGCACTTAACTGCTGATCAGTGTAATCTGCCAAAACATGTTAATGCCTCTTATTTCAAAGGAAAATTTAAAACCCTTATTTTCTTGTTGGTGGCGACTTATTTTACTGAATGTAGTCAATGGAAGTATTGGTGTTTTTCTCACATTCAGTTTTAACCCTGCTGGAGACACCATGAAGAAATTCTTGAGTATTTATTGTTTATTTGAAGTTTTGTATTTGGTTGTAGAGCTACTTTCTCTGAGACTAGTGTGGCACAGAGACCTATTGTGTTAACAATACCTTTAATGGCTTTAAACTAAGAATAGAGGATTAGTGCTTAGAACCTGCCCACTGAGTGTCAGGCTCAGAACTGACTGCGTCGCTGTAGTTTTCCATAAGTTTCCCTTTCAGCACTCATAGGACCCGCCTCCCAAAAGTTAGCCTGTTGTGTCCTGAGCTTGAAATGTGAATAGGGGTGGGGCCACAGGTCCACTAGCTGCAGCTGAATCCTGATTGGTCCCCTGCCCTGTCACTCACTGATTCAAAATAAACCATTGGCTAATGATAAGGTTGGTGCCTACCTATGAATTATGTCCATGATTATGCTTCCCTCCTTAAAAAAGTCCTTGAATTGCCTCTGAATGTGAAGCCAGTATGCAGCCTGCTCATGATGTGTGTTTCTCTGTCTCTGTCTCTCTCTCTCTCTCTCTCTCTCTTTCCCTTTCTCTCTCTCTCTCTTTCTCTCTTTCTGTCTCTGTCCCCCCCCCCTCCCCCCCCAAATCTCTACCCGGGCTGCCCGGACCCCACAGATTAATCAGCCACTCGATGGGGATTTTCAGAGGAGCTCCCACCTGCGCCGCCCCCCCTCCTGTGAACCGCCCGGACCCCCTCTTCAGCACCGCCTCTATAGAAATCATGAAACTTGTATTAACTGAATGGAATTTGATATGGATTTTTGCTGCTTGTAGTAGACAATAAAAACCCGACTCATGTCTGAGCCATATCTGAGTACACACCCATACCAAATACCCGAGTCTGCTCTGCACACCCCTCACCACCTCCTAAACACCATACGGAATATATCTGTGCACTAAAGGGTTTCTGGAGAGTTCCTGCTTACTCGGAACGGAGAGCCACGACAGGTGGTGCTGTTGGAGTCGCCTGCACCCTTCTTCAGATCTCTGGTTCTTTTTTGCTTTTATTTTATTTTGTTCATTCGGAGTGTGTACAAGCCACTTACATGCTGGTGGCGATGGCTCCCCAGAATGCCGAATCGGATACTATGCAAGTGCAGGGCCTGGAGGCGGTCCCTGTGAAGAAGCCGGCCGGTGGCCCGGAGCAGGAGAGCCAGGACGAGTCGGTGAGCGAGGGGTCCATAGACCGCATCCCCCTCCGCAAATGGGTCATGCACGGGGCCGTCATGTTCGGTCGGGAGTTCTGCTACGCCATGGAGACTGCCTTGGTCACACCAGTATTGCTGCAAATAGGTAAGTCCCGTCTGATTGGCCAGTGCGGAGGATGGGCTGTCCATCCTCAAATGCAAAGCATGTGTGAGAACAAAATCAAAGAAACAGGGATTCAGATGATGTCCTAGTTATAAAAACCTAATACCTTACTCAGTCAGGGTATAGAAACTTTATCATAAGTGGAATGTGTTTCACAGGAAGTTGGGTAATGTGAACAGGAAATAGTTTTGCTGGAAGTGTGGGGTCAATCTTGTCCCTTGAAATCATGGATTTGTCACTTTGTAATAAATATGCAGAAGGATTCTGAATATTTCAGTACCTTCACAAGCTGCATCCAAGTACTGAATGTATCACACTGGAACTTTATGACACGTCCACACTCGTTTAAAGATTTCCCATCCGCCGAAGAGCTTCTCGCATGCATTTCTGCATGATGGTGCAGCGCAGAAGCTACTTTGAATAAAAGCACTTTGCTCAGTTAGCAGGATAATGTTTCGTGAAGTAGATGGATGTGTCAGCTCTCAACTTGTCTAAAACGGAGGCTCGTTTTACCCCTACGAGGGCCTGGAGATCCGTGGAAAACCTGTATGTCGTGCTGCATGAACTGGCTTCATCTGGGACGTTCTCCTCCCCTTTACGTCACACCCCGACATTTGCATCTAGCCTCAAATCTCATTTTTATAATGTCAGTCAGATTCATCCCAACCCAGAGAGAAAGGACGCTTGGGTGTCCATTTGTGTTTAAGCACTTAGGTGGAAAGAATGGGTAAGCATTGGTAATGTTGCACATTCCCGCGTCACCACGGCCAAAAACGACCCCATTCTTGGACACTCTGCCATCGCATCAAAAAAACAGGGCCACCACATAGTAACCTCATACCACTTACAGACAGTGGATGCATGCAGACTGTGATTGGCATACAGAATGTTGTTGGTTTGATGTGTATACAATTCTTGGACCCATTTTATCGATCAGGCGGGATGTTTCAAGTATCGCTCCGGGTCACCAGGTAGCAGGGACCTCAATCCCTCATCGCCTGACGTCTCCATTTCCCCAAAGGTGGAGATCCCCCAAAGGCATGTTTGACAGGCCGGATTCGGTTCCGGCCGAAAGTGGTGCTCCTTGGTCGTCCTTAGCGATTCGATGGGACAGCCCAGAAGCATACAGAGTGCAGCATCTTCCTTTCACAATGAGCTAATTGGTCAGGCAAATGGGGAAAAAAAGACAGACGTTCCCGATGAATGTGATGGGTTACCGCTGATGAAATTACGTCTGGTCTTTTATGGTCCTTAATGGACGCATGTGCGTTATGGGAACCGGCTTTACACTCAATTACTGAGGTTACTTTCCAGAGACGCGTGAAGGGAAAAAATCCTGTACGTCACAGGAACCAAACCATTTCTTTTGCTAGTGGAAACTGAAAGACGAATTAGCCTTTTGTTTTTTTTCGTTCTGTAGTTGAGGCGTCTTATCATAGTGCTCGGCGATGGACGTTAATGCTGTTGACCTCACAGCTCTAATCTTACACGGCATGGAGGAGAGAAGGGCACTGCACCCCTTGATGTCTAAGGCACTGTTAGCAGGATAATGCTGCTGTCACGCCCGCCCTGATGCAGCCACCTCCCCTGAAATGCTGACCACTGATCCCGATGGCCTGCTAACCCTGCAGAACCCTCATCACAGCCCTACCATCCTACTCTACCATCTTGCAGCCCAGAGCTGTGTAAATGCTGAGTAAAGCTGCAAGTGTGAGGCTGTGAATGTTCACTGGAGCCATCTGGCTCTCGCGCCACCTTGAGTCTGAAGGGCAGTGCTGGGGGTATTTTAGGAAAGATGGGGGGGTTAGTCACTTCTTGGTCTTTGAAATTTCCCTGCTAAGCTCTCCTGAGCAGGAAAGCCGCTGTGTCGCTGATGATCATAGCAGAGAGGTTGTCTGTACAGATCCAGAGTTACTGTATGGCTCAGAGGCTGTGTATGGCTGCCCAGAAGCTCAGGTGGTGGAGATCCTTGGAGCTGTATTGTGGGCGGTGGTTTAGCTTCCTGTCTTCTGCCTATTCTAATAGAAGCCTGATGAGACTGTAGATCTTCTGTCTAATCAATATTTTTATCAGCCGTAGCTTTCTGGTTGTAGCTCATGATGCTTGTGCTGTAGGTGGGCTTTTCTCAGAGCGAGCTAACAAGTGATTGGTTTGGGTGATCTTACCGGGTTCAGTTTATCTTTACTACTGGTTTCATTCTCCTTATTAATATAAGGTAACGTCACCCTTGATGCACTTTCTGCTTTAATAATCATCGGCTGTTTCTAAGGGTCTCGCCGTTGCTTTCACATAAAGATGTGTCTCAGACCAGCAGGGGGCACTGTGGAGGGGTAGCTGAATTCTCAGATAAAGGTCCATCTTTGGCCAGGTAGAACTTCACATGGAGGGTTTGCCTTAAACTGAAAGTCACAAACCGACACTCCCTCAGATCAGAGGTGCCGTCGGACTTGTGACTTTCTGGTTACCCTGAATGTGAGTATCTACGTATCTTTTGGAAAACCTCTAATGTGACATACAGCTGTGAGGGGGGGGGGACTTTGTGCACCTGCTGCAATTATCTGGATGTCTGCTTGAAGGACATCGATGGAAAAAGTATGTGAAAGCGTAGGATGATGGCCTCTTGAACAGAGGATAATTGGAGCCAGGTGTCAGCTGTCATCACTTCGCATAAGAGGGGTAGGCTATCCTGCCATGTATAGATTATGGTCACTTTGCTGCTCGTTCACTGTTGTAGCAGCCGTAGATGCATGGAGTCAGCAGTGCAGCGTCCGTCCGTGACGGTTCATCAGCACGGCTGCTGCAGGGAACATCACCATGGTTCCTCCCCGCAGGAGGTTGCCGCTTATCACCCAGGCTGGCATTGAAGCACTGTGAGGTTCCTGAGGAACTGGCTGGTTTCCCTCAAAAATCCAAGCAGACCTATGGCAGAGGAAATTCAACCAGCAGAAGGATCCTAGAGTGACTCATCTAATTTTGGATCTGATTGGCCCAAAATGGAAAGTTGGGGTTAGAGGTCAGCACAATTCCTGTCTCAGGTTTCTAAGTTGCCTCCATTTAACATTTTTACCCTGGCTTATCTCAAGGATGATGCACTAATGTGTCCAGTTAACATTCGTGAGAACATTCAGTCCTCATTACTTTGGCACAGCTGTTGTTTAGTGTCTGTGTCTTTGCTGGTTGAAATAAGTCTGTTACCCAGCTGGCCGTCATTTCATCTGGCATCTTGCGTGTTGTGTTTGAAAACTTTATTTAAATGAAGCGATGGGAGTCGCCTCACCCACGCAGAGCACCTGGCTGATAAGGGAGAAGAATCTGCCAAGTGTGGTGTCTACGGGGGGTTATGCTCCTCTGATCGACCTTGATCTCCATTCCAGCAGCCCTGGTTTCCTCTGATGACCCCTAATGGATTTAAATCAGTGTTTCCCAATCCGGTTCTCGGGGATCCGCAGTAGGTCCATGTTTTTGCTCCCTCCGAGCTCCCTGCCACACAGTCCACATTTTTTTTGCTCCCTCCCACATCCGTGCCAGACAGTCCACAGTGGATTCCCCTCCTCTGCTTATAGCGTTTCTGCGTGAGGGGGGGGGGGGGTCTGGTTTTCAGAAAATATTTTTTTTTTCTCCCTGCTCTTATGCTCCAACTCCAAGTCAAATATGTGATACGTGTGGCACATTCTGCAGCCCCCTCCACAGGTACACCATGCTATTGTACCCTCGTTCTGGATGGAGCGGCCATGTGCATCTACGTTTGATCTTCCCTGAAAAACGCACCAGTCAGATAACCCTGATTTAAGACTGATGGGCCTTTTAAGGGGCAATTTAAATACTCTGCTCCAGCAGATGTTTGCAAATAGCCCTCAAGTACATCAAACCCCATTCTGGCTGAAGTACAGTGGGCTCTATCTCTATATATTTATCTCTAATGGAAGAATTTTGCTCATCGTACCCAAACTGTCCCTCCTCTGCTTCCTGTTCCCCGCATGTGGGGAAAGGTAATTATTTAGGTGTCACCAGTGGGATCAAAATGTCTTCATGTTTGTTTATTACAGCTGTGCATTTACATACACTGATCAGTTTACATTCAGTGTTCCTTTGCAATAAAGCACAGACTTGCATGTATACAATGCAGACAAGCTACTCCTGTCATGCCTTGTCCAGACGTGGTATGGTGCACCTACCTGAATGTGAAAGCGACTGGGTAATACTGCACATGGCAGGGCACAAATACTCAGTTACTGCTGAAGCACAAATCATGAACAAATATAGTTGCTACTTGAGATAAAAGATGTCATGATTCATTATTGATGAATTAACATGAGATCAGTATGTAACTAAGACGTGGCTTGTGGTTAATTAATACATAAGTAATAGTATAATACAATATTATTTGTGCCCTGTCAAGTAAAGTGTTAGCAGTAATTGTTTTTCAGAATAAATGTGGCCAATAAAATTTAACTCTGACATCCAACATGAGAAGAAATTTGTAAGGATTTAGCAACTGATCTGAGGCCTGTTTCGACTTGCAGCTTCTCTGGCTGTGAAGCATGTCTGTTTGTGCAAAGCAACTTAGACACCAGCCCCCCCGCTTGTCCTGTGACGTAGGGTAGGGTAATCCCCGTCAAAGTCAGATATGTCCTGTATTTGCAGAGGCAGCAAGGAAGTTCGTTGGGAATGTTTACCTCCCGCCTGTGCCAGTGGGGGGGACAATGGGGGCCGTGGATTTTGGTAGGTTTGGGTGGGAATGTGTGAGTAGGCACATTTCCGACTTCCTGTTTTGACGTCTGGGGGGTTGTGGGGTGAGTTTGTGCTAGCTTTGAGGGATGGGGGGGGGGGTTTATGAGGGTATATGGGGATTGGGCCCCTCGTCGTTCTGTTTGCTTTCGCTCGGAAGCAAGTGGTATTTAGGGCAGTGTCATGTTTCCCAGGTTGTCGAGTTGCATGTCGTCCACTGATCAGAAACTGGGGGAACAAGGGGTTTGTCGTCATGTCAACACTGTGTCATTTCCAGAGGTTTGCAGGCAACACTGAGCCCTTTCAACTGACGCAACCGCGTTTGATCGCGGGACACTGGCAGCTAATGCTGCATTCAGAGCTCGTTTTGCAAACCTGAACTGTGACATTGGCGTTTATGCGCACCCTTTCTTAGTTTCGCCATTGAGCAAGACATCCTGTATTTCTCATTTAAAAACTGAACCACTCTTTTATATATTTTCACGGTCCAAAATGACTTTCCATCCATCATCCAATCACTTATCCTGCTGAGGTTGGTAGAGGACCAGCAGCCTTTCCCATGCAGCACAGATCACAGGACTGGGGAACACCCTGAATGGGATGCCAGTCTAAAATGGTTTATACGGTGCTGATTATCTAGCTATCTTATCTGGTGACGGGCTGCGTTGTGGCAAACAAATGAGCTTTCTCATTATTTCCATGATTCCCCATCACCCCTGCTGACATCCCAAGGCATGTTTTCCATGGGAACCAGTGTGGCTTTCCAGGTGTGTCATTGGATTTGAATGTCCGCTCAATTATGCAAAATTTCTTCATGCCGCAAGGAATGGCAAGGGCATCCCACTGGCCGCGGGGTTCCCAGCATGCCCTGGGCCTGGAGGCACGGTTTGGGCCAGGATGGCAGCCAGTAACACATTGTTGAAGTTATATTAAAACGATGCTCAAAAAAGAAGTGTCAATAAAGATTATGGGCGCGGTGAAATTGTGCTTAATATAACGTGCTTACGGGCACAGTCAGTATAACCATGTAATGTGGAGCCAGAGGGGCTGTATATCTGACTGTACACCACTGGGCCCCATAGGTGACGCTTGCTCCGATGTCACAGAGTGGGTTTCTGGGAAATGCTCCTCCCCCCCACTCCCAAGGGCTGTTCAAACCTGTCTGAGATCCCTGCTTTTAAATAGAAAGCCATATTTCAGATTTACCAGCTTTCCCAAAACTTGAAGAAATTGCATACAAAAACAGGAAAAAACCTCAACATGACCCATAATAATGATCCCTGTTTATTAAGTGTGTGTTGAGTGGGGTTGGTATTGTTTAAATGTATTTTTGTACAAAAATACTTAAGTGCTTTATGCGGCTTATGTCCCCTGTGGCAACACGATGAAATACAGCCGCATACTGCAACAAAACACCCTGTCCCGGCCCTGCCCCTCTCGCTAGCGCTCTTTCAGCACTGCTACACTGACGTCGACGTAAACGGCTAATCTCATCCCAGCAAGGTGCCAGAGAGGCAGCTCACTCCTCTGATTGTTTGGAAGCAAAGGGTACTGTTTCACCTCGTTCACTTTGAGAACAAATCACGCCGCGGCTCTGTAAGGCAGATTAGGTTCGGCTTGTATCTCTTTGACTTGTTTATGTTCGTAGGGGCCGCAAATCCGCATAAGAGCCCTGTTCTCTGTCACTGGTGGAATGTTAGCTCGTCTGCGGTGCTCGGGTCCTTGCGCCGGGCTGCCTGTCCGCTGCTCATTTCTCCCGCCGCGTTCCCGCGCTCTCACTGCTGCAGTGTTATGTAACGCGCGCGGCCCGGGAGCACCCCGCTACCGTGCAGCACTCATGCAGTTTTAATTGAGCCCTGCAGGGACTGCAAACACAGGGAGGGCTGGAAACATGGAAATCTTACCTCCTGATGGGAGGGGAGCTGGGAGGAGGGGTATCCCGATGTTGGGATGTACTCAGGCTACCAATCAGCACCTTCACTGCAATCCTGCATTGTCAACAACCCCCCCGCCCTCCCCTCCTCCATCATGCAGTGCTGCGCAGGTGACCTTGACTGCGCAGATGAAACGTGCGCCGCGTATAGGGGAAGCATCCGCAGTGACTCAGCTGTCACATGTTAACGGGCGGCGGGTGGGGGGGCTCTCTGTGTCGCCTCCCCCCCACCCTCCAAGAGCTGGAGGACTGTTTATGAAAATGAAACCTGCTGTGCAAATGAACCCCCTGCCCACCCAACGGGCTACTGAACAAGTACTGGGTGAAGAGCTCCTCACCAGTCAATAAAGGGGTTGGGGGGTGAATCCCCTGGGCTGCAGCCGCCACCACTCCGTGGACCTGACGGTAGACTTGGCCAGTATCTAAGGATGCTTTCCACTGCACCGAGTACCGTACTTTTGGTACTTTCAGTACTTTCCCTTATCTATTGAGTACCAGCACCAAAAGTTCTAGTACCAAAAGTGCCGAACAGGCTAAAGTACTTCTTTGGTATTTTGGTACTTTATGATGGGGCTTAAAGCACTATCTTTGTTGATTGGTTACGCAAATAGCCTGCCTCTGAAACAGAACTGCTGTCTTGAAAACAGTTAAGAACTCAGAAAACAAGGATAAGTTTTAAAAAAATAATAAAATAATAATGATTGGCGCATGGACAAAAAAAGTGACACAAGCTTTAACTGCGATCTGAAGATCAGAAGAGCATGACAAGAAAAAGTTGTTTTGTTATTAGAAACATTTTAAGTATTTCAAGTATTTTGTTGTAACAACAAATAAGTAGTTAATTCTAAACTTTTCACAAACCCATCTAGCAAGGGTGAAAATGACTTTGATTATCTCTGAGAATGCTGCTTTTGCATGAGTGCTGCATGCAAAGATAAATTTTAAACTAATTTTTAAACATATACTAGTAATTTAAAAGGAATAATTAAAATTGTAATACTTCTTAAGTTTTTTTTCCTAGATTGGAGCAGTAATGTTTTAGTGAAACTCAAACCTATAATGTCCATACAGTATGAAAGTCTGACAAAGCTTGATCTCAATCTAGCTATATATTATGGTTCTTGTGATGTAATTGCATGTGCATAATGTGCAACATCAGTGTTAATATTGCACATCGTCCAGCCCTATATTACACTACGGCCATTTTTGAATTCAGTGCAAAATGAATTCAAACACCTCCAGTTGTGATGTCATTTAGCACTGGAACCAGTTTTCACAGCAGTGGAAATCCAACTTGGCTATTAGTGTGTGGTTCCCAGCATCCAGCTCCATGCAGGCTGCTGCTCGCTGCCGACCCTTTAAGCCAAGGAAAGCAGGTGTTGTGGCCCCGTTCGGCTCCAGGCATCTGCTTCCTTCCCGGCCTCTGGCCCCTCAGCCCCCGGGCCCTTTCGCTTTTCACACCATTCAGCCGTATCCCAGATCCCCGTTTCTCACAGAAAGTGTGAAAACTGTCGCAGAAGAGAATAGCATTGTTAACAATGTCGTTTTCCTCGACGGGGGTGGGAGAGGATGTATGTGACTTGCCACCCCCCTCCCGATCAAAAAGATCAACTCTGCTGAATCAGGACCTCCTCTGTACTATTCTGTCGCCTCCTCACATCCTGCCCCATTTTGTTTTGGTGGGTTAGGTCGCCGTGCCTGCGATCAAAAGGTCGCTAGCTCAAATCCCAGACTCACTAGAATGATTTTACCTGTGGTCCTTAACCCCCATTGGTCCAGGGACTGCCTGACCCTGCTCTCGCAACTGTACATCACTTTGAATAAAAGCATCTGCTAAATAAATGCAAATAATTAAATCAATAAAGGTGAAGCAGATGTTCTGAGCAGCAGATGGGACATTAGCATACATGTCCGGTTTAAACACACGGTGTTCTTGTCCTGAAACTGCAGCCTGTCCTCCTCCTGCAGGGAGAGTGAGCGCATGCAGGTCCTCTGTACTGCAGCGTAGGTCAGGGGGGTCATGTGACTGACCGGCCCTGCAGCTTACAACACTGATCTTGATCAGAAGGTCACTGGCTATTATCACCGTTGGGCACTTAACCCCGTAAACTGCCCCAGGGGGCTGAAAAAATGGCTGATTCTGCACTCTGACCCCAAGGCTCGCCGTCTGCTGTGAATCCTAGATCGGATGTGAATACTAAAGATTTCCCATGTACTCATGCAAATGGAAAATATAGTATAATTATCAAGTCATTATCATTATGTGGGAGCAAGGCTCCAACCATCTGTCTGCATACCAGATCACCTTTAAGGAATGACTGAGTTGTGTTTGGAGCTAAAACTATGCACACAAACTTTGTTTTGCTGGTGTATTTTTTTCGTTTTGTAAATTTTAAAGCAGCTGCTTTCATGCAGAAGTTTGTTTGGCTTCGGTTTCTGATTTTCTGCTAATTTGACCCGACATAAACTTTTGCGTTCCGCCTCTAATATCGTAAATATTTCCTGGAGTGGCGAAAGACTGACTTCTCCCAGTATTGTTAGGATTTTTCGCCTGCTGGGGAAAAAAAACAGCATTATTTACTACAGTCTGATGTCCTGTTTGGATGTTTACTGAGTTTTTTTTTTGAGGGGAAACAACAAACGGATTAGCTGATTAAATCTGTTTGTCTGTGTCTTTTGTTTCTGCCGGTGGTACACTGTTAGGGGAAAATCACCCTCCCCCCCATCCCACCTCATAGTATCATAACTGAAAAATAGGAAGAGGAAGTTGAGTCCTGACGCGATCACACGGCTCTGTCATTTCTCTGGGAAGGAATGGAGTTATGGAGCAGAATGGAAGGACGTGTTCCCAAGCCAGCTCGCCCGTGTTACCAATTGTCGCTTTCCACGTAAGCCGAAATGGTAGCTTGCGGCGAGATCCTGTGTACACACCGTTCCCGGGGAAGGTTGCTGATAAGGACCTTTTTTTAAAATCTTCTCACGCTCTGAGGTGTTCAGTGATGAAGAGCCCAGCTTCGGAGAGCTGTAAAAGATCAACGAGAGCAAATTAGCGACTTTAGCGCCTGTGCTTAACTAGATTAGCAAAAACTTTTTCTCTTCAGAATATAGTAAACATTCTCCCGTTGGGTTTACTGAAATATAGCTGTCCCACAACATTCAAAGACTACTCAAGAAGGTCAACTTTTATGAATACATTGCTGACACACAGCCGTAATCAGTTGTAGGTTCTTCTAGAATTGTTTCGTGTATTACGAAGCAGGCACATGCCACTCTCTTTCAACAGGGCTTCAGAGAAGCAGTTTCATCGTTTCATTGGTGTGCATTTAGCGCTGCGAGTTGTGTGGTGCAGGAAAAGTATCTTAAAGGTATCAGACAGCTCTCATCTTCGAAATGCAGTTAGGAGTCAAATGCAGGGAACAGCCCAGCGATGCTGGGTGAAGCCAGTCGCTGTTGTTACTCAAAATGTGCCGTGACATTTCATTTGTTTGTTGTTGCTTTTAGTTCCACATAGCCATTAAGAATTAGTAGTATCACCTTACTCTGTATCATCTATATGTTCTCCACCTGACACCCTCTATAACCTGTGGCGCTTTTCCATCTAAGACATTACCAATAAAACTGTTGCGTAATGTAAGATCATGCTTTGTGGTTTCGTGCTCCTGTCCTCCGGAATTGAGTCAGTGCTCTGTCCTGCCCCACCTTCTGGACAGTATGGGTTTCCTAAAGTGCGTCCAGCTGATGCTTTTCATGGCGCATGGGACAGATGCCAAACATGTGAATCCAAGCACACAAAACAGAACAACTTATTCTGTTCCGTGGCTCCCATTATGCTGAATTGTGTCCCATGAGAGTCGACCACAATTGCATTGTGGGTAAGCTGTGTCATCCATGTCACTGGAGGATAACTGAGACTACCGTTAACAGATCTTCTTGGGTTATGATTTGGAAAGACACCCTTTTACAACTACACGTATATTCCAGATTGTCTGTATATCTTCTTAAGATTGGTTATATAAGTTATTGCCCAAAAAACATGAAATGATCTTTGGGCAATAACTTATATCCCTACCCCATCAGAGGTAGACCAGTTTTTTTGTAGTTGCTATGCAAATGAACTATCACTTTGTAGCCATATTTAATCTAAATCTCATTTTGTGGATGTTTACCTTGAGTCCTTAATTTACTTCCATGTTGTTATAGTTACAGGTGTGCTGATATGAAGATGGGTCACCCCAGCACCCTCCAACACATCTAATTCCATGCAAAGGAATGCTCTCCACCACTCTCCTTCAGACACTCACTCATACGTCTGAGGAGGCTTTCAAACATCCTCCAGATCTGAAAAGAGACTTTGAAACCAGTGCTATATAAATTTGCAGCTGTAAAAGGAAGTTCCAAATTCAGATTCACCTTCTAGGCGAGGGAACATTTTGCGGAATTGCTGTTAATGCCTACTTGGAATCACTACATTTTAACCTTGGTTATTGCACACGCTTGAATTGCATTATGGGAAAATGGAAGATAAGGTGGAATTTGTACTTACCGCTAGTCCTTATGCTACTAAAACTATTGACATTATGGGAAAATGATCTTGGGCCAGAGTCTTGCAACATGCTTTTTACCGAACATTTTCATAGAGCCGCCTCACACCGTGCTGCAATAAAGATGTAAAGGTGATAACATTGCATCCCTCTTCCTGCCTCCTCATTGGCACAGCATTTTGAAGATAACTTTTGAGTTTCACAACTGGGACGGAGGGAGGCTTTGCTTGTCCAGTTAACGTTCCTCGGCCAAGTGCATTTAATTTGTATTGAAATGAACCCAGTTTGAGAGCAAGGCATTAATGTTTGTCATTTGAACCCTTATATAGCTGAGACACATCGTTTTACCTTTCACTAAACAGACTGGTCTCACAACCACACACACATATGTAGACCCTCATTTTGTGAATAAACACACTGTACAATAATGTAGCGTATCAGCTGTTTTGGTTTGGATGTTGCTATCCTGTGTCCTCATGGTGACCCCGACAGCTCACCCAAAAGCCTTTCCAGGCCTGTCACCTGAGCGGTCATATGCCGAAGAAGGCGACCAAAAATGGGGAGCTGAAGCCAAGTGGTTTGTGGATACTCATAATAGCTTTATCTGGGCGGGGGCGGGGGGAGAGTTCCGGTTTCATTGGGTTTGTGTGTTTTGCAGACTATTTTTTTTCCGAGTGTTTTTGTTTACTGTATGCTAAATTTGGGGCTGGGGCCAGCCTGTTACAGTCTCTTTCCAAATGGAGATATTGTGTGAAGAGTGAAGACCGCGCAGCATGTACCTCACTGGCAATCGCAGTGTAATGTTTAATGGTAATGTATGGGGTGTCCGGGCCTTCAGATCATCCTGCTGTGCTTGGGGAAATCAGCCAATCGGAGGAGAACGGTCAGGTTCGGCCACGAGAAATTCCCATCTCCACACGAGTAAATGTGCAAGAAAAAGGAAATCATTACCCCCCTAGTGTCTAATTATCTGGCTTGGAGAGCCGTCCATCATTTCAGCTAAAAGACCCAGTCGAATGAGCGGCAGAACTGAGTCAGCATTTTGGGCCCCTGTTTACTGTAGGAATGTCTGCAGTGATCCAGTGCGATCATCCATACCAATGGGCCAAAGAGCAGGTTGTGCAGTGTGGTTTTTATTCTCGGTTGGGGGGAGCATGCAGCTAGGACCACTGCCTGGTTCATCTGCACTGCAAATCTTATTTTGATACATTTCTGTTTTTGATTACATGGACTGCAGTTTTCAACCTACCTGGCTGCCAGTCCTTCCGTACGACGTAAGACTCCCATTTTAACGCTGGCGGGCAGGAACATACCGTCAGCATGCTGTCATTGGCCTGTGTCGGAGGTGACAGCCAGCCAGTGCGTCCGCGTGGCTCACATGTCACCCCCCTCATATTGTTTAGTTCTACCCCGCCCTCAATGAGGCGCCCTGCTGACGACAGACCAGCATGGACAACGGCGTCTCCGTTTGTTGCCTTATTCTTTGTCTGTGCTTGATCAGGGTATCAAATTAAATGCCGTTGGGAAGGTTATTCATAATCTTCCGTTGGCTTTTAGCAAAGCGCAGCCAAGCTCACCGGTCCCCGCGGTATTACACGCTGCCGCTGAGATCGATAGGAAAAGCCCTGGGAAACGCACTAGCCAGCGTTACGTCGTGTCTTAATGGAAAGTCATCCCTCTGTTCCTGTGGGCTTCAGTTCTCATTTCCCAGCTTTGGGCACGCATATATATTTTGTTTTGACACTCCTATGAGAAATGCGATGCAGTTTTAATAGGCGTGTATATCACTATTTTTCATCGATGTGGTTGGTCAGTTGCCAAATGCTGAAGGTTGTTTGCTGGTTATGGTTAGGATTGTGTGTGTGCGTGTGTGTGTGTGTGTGTGTGTGTGTGCGTGTGTGTGTGTGTGGTTGGGGGAAGCGGGGCACAAGAACATGGAGTTTAGAAATCATTGTCTCAGCCCTTTCCCTCCAGGTGTTGCTACTGGAAACGCATTATAATGTTACCAATGGGAATCCTGACTTGTGTTCCATTGTCCCTTTTACCCCCAGGTCTTCCAGAACAGTATTACAGCCTGACATGGTTCCTGAGCCCCATCCTGGGCTTGGTCTTCACGCCTCTGATCGGCTCGGCCAGTGACCGCTGCACACTACGATGGGGTCGCCGGCGCCCATTCATCCTCGCGCTTTGCGTGGGGGTGCTCTTTGGCGTGGCACTCTTTCTCAACGGCTCCCTCATCGGTAAGACTCCAGATATCGCCACGGGCCGAGTCAGCATCTTACGAACCAGCCGACTGAGTAGCTCGTGCCGCGCGTCTGCTTCGTTAGCCTCTGACCGAGCCCAGTTTTTCCTGTAGCCTGACCTACATACATACCACATATGGCCCCTCAGGTCGCAGCTGGCAGTCACTGACTAATCCAGGGGTGGGCAATCTTATCCGCAAAGGACCAGCATGTATGCAGGTTTTCGCTGCAATTAGGTTACTAATTAGAGGACTGATTGTCTGAAGAGTCCTCACACCTGGGTTTGTACAGCTGACCTAAAGGCTATCCCAAAAACCTACATACACAGGTTTGCAGATAAGATTAGTCCAAGGGTGGGCAATCAGATTAGCCCTATTAGCGGATGATTAGCCTTTTTCAGCCAATCGCGTATACTGTACAGAAGTAGGCTGGGGATTTACCTACGCAAAGACACACAACTTCCATGGAGGAACTCAGGCCATTGCAAGTTAGTTTTGCACAGTTGCAGTGAAGCTTGTATCTTCTCTGTGACATAAGTAGGTTTTTACTTATAGGAGGCCAGACAGAGGAGCTCACATACACAGCAGCCTACAGGTGTGTATTTCTGTATGCAGTGGTATATATTATGTATACATGCATCAGGGATACTTCCTGCTTGGGGTGGTGAGTGCGCATTTGTAGAGGCAAGTTCTCTCAGGTATATATTTCCCCTGTCAGGATGGGATGGCACCAGTTTTGCCTGTGACTCAGACCGATTCGGTTCAGTTGGGCCCAGCATGGCCCCACAGGTTCTGTTTCGTCAGTCAGCACCTCCCGCCACAGCCGTCATCAGCAGGGCGGCTGTGACATGGGAAAGGACTAGGAACCAGTTCACAGGGAAACACTTCCTGTTGTGGGCTGTTTTTACCTTTCATTGCCTATCTGCGACCACTTCCTGTCTCCAGCAGTGTTCTGGTCCACAGTGGCGGCTCCATTGTCGGGAAGCGGGGTGCTAGCGTGGCACGGTGTTACCCTCCGCCGCGCGGCCTCCGTCTTCGCTCATTCTCACCCGTCTCTCAGGGAGAGAGAGCGAGAGAAGAGCAGCACCTCTGTGAAAAATACAGCCGAATAATCAGTTTCTGTCAGTGAGTGGGAACTTATCCAAGGTCCGAATCGCTCCTGAATGGGACAGCTATAAATAAAGACTACGGTTTCCTGTGAAATTACGCGTTCGCCGTGACTCGTACCCATGTCCATCTATTGTTTTATTTATTTCTTTAGTCAATTTCCAGCAACTGTTTTAAAAGGTGTAATTTATGGGTTTGCGTGGGAACAAGAAGTGAGATCTGAAAATATTTAGAATAAATTGAAAGACGCATTTATCTGTGGAGCATTTTTAATTGGAGCATTTGAAGAGGTGTCTGTTTCCTCATGGTTTGTTTATGATAAATGGCGTGTCATGAACAGGGACCCCTGCTGTGTGTGATATTTGCTTAGAAAATGTTGACTGCCGTCTGATACACCACTGGCAGTGAGGGCAGCCTGTGTGCGGCAGTGTGCAGGGCTGGCCAGGGCAGATGGGTGCCGACAGCACACACCCGTGCACTGTTTGCGGCTCACCTCAGACTGGGAAGCCTGTCCCTTAAAATCATCAGGTGCTGCTTGTTCCACTTCCTGCCTGTAGGTGTCAGGTGACCTGCAATCCAAGGACATGGTTGAAGGTCACAGTGTGTAAAATGTTGATTGGTGAGACTGGATTGGAGTCTAACCTTTAACCTATAAAAGTAATATAAATCTACTGTTATTAATGAAAACTGCGACCTGGCTCATGCAAATTTAGTAACCTTTTTTGCTTTTAGGGATACAAATTCAAAAATGAATGAAGAGCAGCTTTTTAACTAAAATCATGTTGGGACTTTCCAGAAATCATAAAGAGGATTAAGTTACCATTTCTGACCTTGTGATTGTAATTCTACATGTAAAACTTGGAAACTGTGTTTTTGCAGAGGTCTGTCCCTGACAGTCTAAATGAGTACTGCTCATACTCTCTGCTTTACCAAGGGAAGGTCATCCCTACATACCTTGTTTGAATAAAATGTAAAAATATCTCACCGCTGTACATCACTTACAGTCAGAGCCCATATAGATGCCAGAACGTGAGTCACTTGCTTTACCAACGAGTGTCTGCACGCAACCAGACCTTGGGGCTTTCAATCAGTGCTGCGTGTTTACATGTATGTGTGTGTGTCTCTCTGTCTGTGACTCCTTCCGCTTGTTTACATGCACATACTTAAAAAGTTACTACCTCTGACTTTTGTTTTTCCTCTAATTCCGTGGCATCTGACCTTGAGTGACCCTTTGTGGTGAGCATGTGCCTATGATGGTCCAGTACGCACAGCAAAGGGTCCACGGTACTGAATTGACTGCCCTCTTCTTCACTTCTTCATCGGAGGTGTTGCACTCGTGTCATCCTGCAGGTCTGGCTATTGGAGACGTGCCGAACAACCAGCCAATCGGCATCGTGCTGACCGTGCTGGGTGTGGTGGTGCTGGACTTCTGCGCAGACGCCACCGAGGGGCCCATCCGTGCGTACCTGCTAGATGTGGCCGACACGGAGGAGCAGGACATGGCCCTGAACATCCATGCCTTCTCTGCTGGTAGGGTACAGCAGGGTTTAGAGGAGATGGTGGTTTTGGGTGTATTAGCAATAAGCGAACAAAATATGCAGAGATTCAGCAGCAGTACCTGTGTGACGGGACGGTTCTGTTGTGGCTCCTCTGTCAGCCACCCACTTCACAATGCATTACCGCCCCCGCTCCCCAGTGTGACTCACAATTGCGGCAGGCCGGGGGGCGTGACTTACTCCAGCTGGGCAGGGATCAGAATCACTGCTATTTGCCAAGTGCAAAGACAACAGTGTGCAAGGGCTCTTCCCTCGTGTTGATGTCACTCACATACTTACATTCCGGTGAACATAAATACGAGGACGGTGGATGTGTGAGGAGAAAAACAAGCTCATGAATAGATGAGATGTAGATTTGTCAGTGATTAGAGGCCTCTGGTATGTACAGATTGTACCCACAGAACACGTCTGTCAATGAGGGTCGACGACGGACTGCATATACAACGGTGCTTCCATAAGATTATAATGGAGCTAATTAAATCCTATCGTATAGTGACATTGTAGTGCAACATATTACTCACGTGTTTGTGCTAATGTACAGAAACCTATCAGTGCTGTTAGTTGTGAAAAAGTACAGCACATATAATTACGCACAGCACATCATCATTAATGATAGCTACATTACTGGTTTATATATTTATTGACATTTGGGCATCTACTCTTTCCATGTAAAAAACATTTACTGTAGCCTGTACTTTACTGTAGTACATAAGAACATAACATGACTGGGCCGATACCTGGTAGATGAAATTTCACATAGACAAATGTAAGGTGCTCCATGTAGGGAGCAGAAATATAAAGTACAGGTATTTTATGGGTCCTACTGAAATA